>MU780912.1:11585-31549 GCA_026770625.1 Nicotiana glauca
ACTACTTTTCTGAAACCAGTATTTTTAAAACCACTAGCTTAAAATACCTTAATACCTGACAACTGTATCCAAGTTGCCTAATGCAGGCTTTCTGTCTAAACGTATGTATTGAACCAATCCGCCCGCTGCTTAATTTTTAATTTTTAAAGACCAAACCAGTATATGTAAAGGCATGCCAAACTATATGTTATCTGATTTATGGGGTTTATGTGAGCCTTGCATGTTTGTTTGTTCATTCCCCCTACTTGTTACTTGCTTTTTGAATGTCGATTAGAATTTTTGTCCTTTAAACTCCATAAAGGCCCCATCCCTTTCTTCCCCTTTTAGGATTAGAAGTCCTAATACCCCGAGACTGATAGTTTGGGACGGGTAATAACATGCAATAGGCAAACGATACCATTCCGCGCTCCAATACCTTAACGGGGTGGGAAGGGTAGACATGGAGATGATGATTACACAATAACACTATGCGTACAATCAGGTGCCGGTGTTGTGAGAATGATCCATGTAATGTATAAACCTAGGACCCCCTTTCCTCTTTATTAGTATAATAATTTTTTCAGAATTTTTAAAAGCTGTCCAGTCTTCAACTTCCGTTCCTTGTACTTCTTTTAAGTTACTTGTACCAATTATTTAACCCCTTTCCTTTACTTGCGTATCTCTTCTTTAATCACAAAAACTATTTCCTTCCAAATTTCAGCACTTCTAAATCCTTTTCACATTCTTATTTGTAACCGTTTCCCATGTTTGCAATGCTTGTTTGTTTATTTGTTTGCTTGCATTTAAAGTTACAATTGTAGCGTGGTTGGGAACCACACTAGTGGATCCTGAGGGGTGCCTAACACCTTCCCCTCAAGATAATTTCAAGCCCTTACCCGAACTCTGATTTTTTATCTTTATTTCTTTTAAAGTGTCCTAATGCACTATAACCATTAGGTGGAGACTCTCCAAACTCTCAAAACCCAATTCCCAAAGTGGGAAAAGAGTTGTCCTCCCAAATGTCGTGAACCCGATTTCGCTCTTTAGAAAAAGGGAACGTCGACAGCACCTCCTCACCCTAGCCTCCGCCACCCTCTCCCAAACCTTCATAGTGTGACTCAACAGCTTGATACCCCTATAATTGTTGTAATTTTGGATATCACCCTTATTCTTGTAAATCGAAACCATCGTACTCCACCTCCATTCTTCGGACATTTTATTTGTCTTAAAAATAACATTAAATTGCCTAGTGAGCCACTCCAACCCTACCCGCCCCTCGCTCTTCCAAAATTCCACCGAGATTTCGTGTGACCTCGTTGCTCTGCCCCTGCACATCTTACGCATCGTCCCTTCCACCTCCTCCACTATAATCCGCCTACAGTACCCAAAATCTTGCCGACTCTCGGAGTGCTCCAACTCACCCACCACAATGTGTCTATCCCCCTCCTCATTCAATAGTTTATGGAAGTATGTCTGCCATCTTCTCCTAATAAGTGCCTCATCCAACAACACTTTTCCATCCTCGTCCTTGATGCACTTGACTTGGTCTAAGTCGCGGGCTTTCCTCTCCCTCACCTTGGCCAATTGGTACAACCTCTTGTCCCCGCCTTTACCCTTGAGCTCCTCGTACAAACGAGCAAATGCCGCGTTCTTAGCCATCGTAACTGCTAGCTTCGCCTATTTCCTTGCCTTTCTGTAACATTCCCGATAAGTCCATTTTTCCTCCTCGTTTGTACTCTCCGCTAGCTTCAAATAAGCAGTTTTCTTAGCTTCCACTTTACCTTGAACCTCTCCATTCTACCACCAGTCCCCTTTATGACACCCAGGGAAGCCCTTTGTGACCCCTAGGACGTCTCTAGCAGCTACCCTAATGTTTATAGCAAAATATCTAATTTTGATTACTTCCTACCCCTAAGCCACTAAATACGTTATTCAGTTACATTATTTTCTTTTTCTCTCTACTTTGACACATGCCATTCTCTTCCCCTATTCCCTAAAAACGATGTTCAATCTCAAAATTTCTCTTACCCACATCACCTACCCACAAACAGTGATTTTTCCTGGTATACCACGAAGAGTTCTCTCACTTTTCCCCTCAATTTTGTGCAACCCAAATGGAATCCAAAGGAGATGAAGCCTCCGATCGGCGCGCACAACATAGCAAACCCACTCAACTTCCGTCATCTTCAATACAAGATGCAAGCTTTAACAGAGTCCTTATTCTGTCACCAGAACTCATTACTGTCTTGCCATGATTTTTGCTCGGCTATTGTACAGGATGCGTGGGAACAATGAGATTCAGGGTTTTGCTCGACGACATGTTCGCCGGAAATTAAGGTTTGTTCTTGAACAAAGGCGACGTAGTTTGGGGCTGAGCAACTTGATTTTTTGTTAATATATTTCAATGTATTTTCAACGTATCACGCTGTATTTTTATATATTTTATTGTATTTATTGTCTTTTATTTTTATTGTAATTCAATGTATCTCGCTATATTCCATGTATTTCACTATATATTTAATGTCTTTTTTCATTGTATCTCAATGTATCTCGATGTATTCTATGTATTTCATTGTGTTCACTGTCTCGCTATATGCCATGAATGTATTCATATGTTTTCTTTAATTAATATAATTTATGTATTCAAATGTATATATAATTTCTCTGAAGATTGCTATATTTTTGGGGTATTTTTCGGTTGAGAATCTTTTTTATAACTGAAAATACAAAATTTGTGTATTATAATTGAGTTTGTTGAGTTATATTAGGAGTCTATTATGTTAATTGATTCACTTTCCATTTAAAAACAGTGTAATCCCCTATTTTACGCCGTGAATACAGTCGAATACAATAATCTGTCCAGCTATAATCCCATGTTTTACACCATGAATACAGTCGAATACACTCGAATACAATAATTGTTAGCTGGACTTCCCTGATTCACACCTATTTTTACTACTGTATTCAAGAATACAGTAGCTTAAATACATATAATATATTTTATAACAACATAAAACGTATCTACAATCCGTAATATAATAGATAGTCAATTACCGCTAAAAATAGTGTTTTATGAAAAATTCCCTAATACCCCACGTATCAATTGCCATTTAAGCATAGACCAATTTTGCTATTTTCTGCGAGCGACTGTTGAGTTCTTAAAGTCAAAATTGCATTGGTTTTTCCCCAAAGGGCTGGTCTTTAAATATTGTTCTCGTTTTTTTTATTTTGCTGCTAAAATAAATTTATTCTTCACCAAACACGTCATAGTTCTTTAATATTAGAAGCTTGAATTCTTTTGGGGGTAAAAATTGGAAGTTAATGATTGAGTAATGTTAAAATAGTCTGCATGTTAATAATTTGTGCTTAAATTTTTAGTTCAAATACTAATTTAGTGATTTGCTTTAAAAATCTAAAAACTCTATTTTTATCCTTAGAAAGTATAATAAAACAAATGTGTCTTCTTGATTTTGTGCTATTTGACTAAATTAATAATTGTGAGTCGTTTATGTTGGTTTTTGGAGGTTTTATTTGAAATTTAAGATTACTTGGAGCAGATTTGCGGTAGTTTGATCAAAATTAGAATTGCAATTTTAGAATACTTTGTTGAACAACACAAGTAAATGGGTCTTACACGTAACACAAAGTCATGTCAATCCGGTAGAGTTTTGTAAATAATTGAACAATTACAAAATCATGCCAACCAGATAGCTTTTGTGAACAATTAACAATATAAGTCAATATAGCATAGATTTACCAATGTGGTCCATAAGTATGTGTCGGGCCGAAAGTTATTTTCTAAAAAGGGAAATTTTCGTTCATATACCATATAGGAAACTATATTACCAAATATGTTCATAGTTTACATATTACACGGCATGCTAATAGTATTTCTACAAAATATAGACAATTCATTAAATAAGGAATCATTGTAGCTGTAGGCTTCCTTATTTAGGCGAGCTAATATTGGAAAATTAAATATTCTTCCAGATATTTTATAACGCAAATCACACATTAAAAATTATCGACTGTTACATTTCAAAATTTAGCGACTCTGTTTTTGCGATACACTATGTTTCATCATTTTTTCTGATTTCACAAATAAAAAATGACTAAATCTTCAACAATTCTTCTGCAACAAATGAAATTATGTCCAAAATTTCAATTATGCTACAATTGAATGAGAATTGGGATAGCTACGGGAGATTTAGAGAATTTTGAATTTGGGTTTTCAAAAATTATTATTTGTTTGGATTGGGTGTTGTTGCAAATAATTGGAAATATAGTTTGGAGTTTATATCTCAATTTTGAGGGGTTTTGGTGAAGATTAGACTTGGTTTTAGCTAAATTTCAGATTGAAACTCGAAGAAGAAGAAGAAGAAGAAGAAGAAGAAGAAGAAGAAGAAGAAGAAGAAGAAGAAGAAGAAGAAGAAGAAGAAGAAGAAGACGACGACGACATGACATAAGAAGAAGAAGAAGAAGAAGAAGAAGAAGAAGAAGAAGAAGAAGAAGAAGAAGAAGACGACATGACATACATTATGTTGCAGAAATTGTAGAAAAATTGTAGAAAATTTGTATTCTGTTTGGTTATTTATTTTTCTTTTATTCATTTAACTATTGTATGAAAGTTGAAAAAACAAAAACTTAGGATCATATCCGCTATGTATAACCGTTCGCGATTTCAATATGGAATTGAGTATCATCAATGAGAACACAGTTGCATGTTTGTGCTGCTACATTTTATATAAAATTCTGGTTGTATATAAATCTCCTATCACTTTATCTATAAATAAACTACATGTCAGAGTAAATGTACGTGTGTGTGTGTGTGTGTGTGTATATATATATATATATATATATATATATATATATATATATATATATATATATATATATATATATCAGTATGGATTTTTACAATATCTACATTTATTCTACAATAAAACTACATATCATTTGAAAAATTAATATGAAAATACAAAATTTCAATGTTTTTACAAATTATCTACAAAATTTTTACAAATTGTTCATAACAGAATTTATCTTTATTTTCATGCATGTTCGTCTGGAACACTAAAGTTACTTGATATGCCAACATCTCCCGTTATAGAGGAACACAATTATAGATAGGTTGTACAACCTATCTACAATTTTCTACAACTTTCATACATTATTTCCACCCATTGGTAAGTGCTACAAGATCTCGTGCATTGGAACCCATGGTTATGGACCCGAATCCGTAGTTAAATACAACTACAATGACATAAAACTTACATACAAATTTTATACAATATGTCTTTTATATATTTTGTATCGATTAATAGATAGTAAAAATAATTTTCATACAACTAATTATATATTATACAACTTATCTACAATTTTCGTACATTATCTCTATTAAGTTATATACAACTACAATATAATACCGCTTAAATACAATTTTTATACAATGTTGTTCAACTTTCATACAATAGTTAAATGAATTAAAGAAAATTAAATAAACAACATAATACATTTTTTCTACAATTTCTGCAATATAATGTATGTCATGTCATCTTCTTCTTCGAGTTTCAATCTGAACTTTAGCCAAAACCAAGTCTAATCTTCACCAAAGCCCCTAAAAATTGAGATATAAACTCTAAACCATATTCCCAATTATTTGCAACAACACTCAGTCCAAACAAATAATAATTTTTGAAAACCCAAATTCGAATTCAAAGCTTCAAAGCTTTTTAATGGCTATTAATGATGGAATTGCTGCTCTCTTTTCCTTTCCTCTTATATTACTGGAATTTGGGATTGAGAGATAGAGAGAGACGTAGAGAGAATTCTCAATTCTTTGCAACAACATCCAATCCAAACAAATAATGTTTTTTGAAAACCCAAATTCGAATTCAAAACTTCAAAGCTTTTTAATGGTTGTCAATGGTGGAGGGGTTACAGATTTTCACTGGTTTTAGAAGAGAAAATCGTGGGTGATTGAAGAGGAAATTGTGGGTGTGGTTTGTTACGTGAGTGAGGTGGTGGAATTTGGAGAGAGAAATTTGGGGTAGTGGAAATATACAGTTGAGTAAAATTATGAGACAAATTAATACCATTAAAATCCTAAAATGGTAATTAGGTATATATAAGGTAATTATATTAAAAGTTAAACATGGAGGGTAATATAGTTTACTATATGGCATAAGAATGTAAAAATTACTTCTAAAAAATATTCAAAAAACATAAATATTCCAATATTTAAAGACCAGCCCTGATATGGCCATTTCTGTCATCATCTGTTAACTTCGTCTGCTGTTAATTTCGAAATGTTAACTAATTCAATGTTACTGTTTTCCTTGTATATTCGAACTAAATTCTCCTGGAAATTAAGATAATTTAAGCTACTTTAACTTGTAAAATGAATACATCGATCAAGTAAATTAGTGTCAATTGCATCTAAAAAATCATCAGGTAGAGAAGACATCTCTATCTATCTATACTATATTAAAAGCACGAAAACCCTTAGCGAAATTGTTCGCCTTTTTTACCCGTTAAAAATAAATTTCATATTAAACAAAATGTAATTTAAAATTACCTAAAATTTAGCACTTGAAAATCTACTGAGTGTTATAAAATAATAAAAGAACAAGAACAATATTGCAGAGAAAGAGAAAGAGGAAATTCTTATTGAATTTTGGGATGATTTACAATGGGGTAAGATCCCTCTATTTATAGGGAAAAATGACTTAGTCACAAAGTAAAACTCTCTACAAGATAGACATTCTCTCTAAATAGAATTTTATTCATAGCACTTCCCCTTGAATGTTTACTCGATAAGTAATGTGCCTCATTAAAACCTTAACTTAAATAAAACACAATGGGAAAAAAATTCTAGAAAGGAAAAAGAGTACACATGTTTAGAAATGCGCCTTTTTGGTTGCCTCGTTAAAAATCTTGCAAGCAAAACCCAGTAGAACAAAGCCTTGTAAGGAAAAAAGAGTGCAACGTGCATTAACTCCCTGATGAGAGCATCAATTCACATCTTTGAGTCTTCGCATCCCGATCTTGTACACTAGCTTCTTGAAGGTTGACGTCAGTAGAGATTTTGTGAACAAATCAGCCATATTATCACTTGAACGAATTTGTTGCACATTGATATCACCATTCTTTTGAAGATCATATGTAAAAAAATAACATTGGTGAAATGTGCTTTGTTCTATCTCCTTTTATGAATCCTCCCTTCAATTGAGCTATGCATGCTGCATTATCTTCATACAAAATAGTGGGTAACTTGTCACATTTCACACCACATTTGTCTCGAATAAGATGTATTATAGACCTCAACCACACACACTTTCGACTTGCTTCATGAATAGCAATTATCTCAGCATGATTAGATGAAGTAGCCACAATTGATTGCTTAGTCGATCGCCAAGATATGGCAGTGCCTCCACAGGTAAACAGATAACCTGTTTGAGACCGAGCCTTGTGTGGATCGGATAAATATCCAGCATCAGCATAACCAACGAGATCGGGACTGCAATTGTTGCCATAAAATAAGCCCATATCGGTAGTCCCTTTTAGATACCGCAATACGTGTTTGATCTCATTCCAATGTCTCCTTGTGGGACCAGAGCTATATCTTGCTAAGACATTAACTGAAAAAGTTATGTCAGGCCTTGTCGTATTGGCAAGATACATTATTGCACCAATTGCGCTAAGATATGGTACTTCAGGACCAAGTAGCTCGTCATTCTCTTCTTGAGGTCGGAATGGATTCTTGTTCACATCAAGTGGTCAAACAACCATCAGAGTACTTAATGGATGTGCTCCATCCATGTAAAACCGTTTCAATACCTTTTCTGTGTAGGTAGATTGATGAACAAAAATTCCGTTTGCCAAATGTTCAATTTGCAAACCAAGACATAATTTTGTCTTTCCGAGATCTTTCATCTCGAATTCCTTCTTTAAATAATCAATTGTATTTTGGAGTTCTATAGGAATTCCAATAAGGTTTATGTCATCAACATATACGGCAAGTACAACAAATTTCGATGTCTTTTTCTTTATGAAAACACATGGGCAAATGACATCATTTATATAGCCTTCCTTTAATAAATACTCACTAAGACGATTATACCACATTCGTCCTGATTGATTTAGACCATACAAAGATCTTTGCAATTTGATTGAAAACATTTCCTGGGACTTTGAATTATGTGCGTTTGGCATTTTAAATCCATTGGGAATTTTCATGTATATCTCATTATCAAGTGAGTCATAAAGGTAGGCGGTAACCACATCCATTAAATGCATGTCAAGCTTTTCATGGACAGCAAAACTAATGAGATAACGGAACGTTATAGCATCCATAACGGGTGAATATGTCTCTTCATAATCGACACCAGGCCTTTGTGAAAATCCTTGTGCAACAAGGCGTGCCTTATATCTTTGTACCTCGTTTTTCTCATTTCTCTTGCGTACAAAGACCCATTTATAGCCAACAGGCTTAACACCATTAGGTGTTTGGACTGCATGCCCAAAAACTTCACGTTTTGCAAGTGAATTCAACTCTGATTGGATTGCTTCTTGCCATTTTGGCCAATCAAGTCTTTGTCGACATTCTCCAATAGATTGAGGTTCAAGATCCTCGCTTTCTTGCATAATGCTGGATGCAATATTATATGCAAAGACATAATCTACCACTATATCCACTCGATTAAAATTTATCTCAATATCAATTGGATTTATTGATAGTTCCTTATTTTCTCGAGTCTCGGGCTCAGTGGATTCCTCATGAATCTCAGAATTTATTAAATCGTGGATTTCTTCATGAGATTCTTTCGTAGTGTCATTTTGATCATTTATTTTCCCTTTTCTAGAATTTTGATCTTTGGAACCTAATGATCTACCACGTTTAAGGCGTGCTTTTGACTCATTAGCTATGACACTAGAAGATTGTTCAATAGGGACATCAATACGGATTGGAACATTCTCCGCAGGAATATGTAATTTTGTTATCCTTTTCATATCCGTAGATACATCTGGCATTTGATTTGCTATTCTCTGCAAATGAATAATCTTTTGCACCTCTTTTTCACAAATAGAGGCACGTGGATCAAGATGAGATAATGATTGATTTTTTCACAAAATTTCCTGTTTGGTTTCACCAACTTCTCCCCCTAATTTTGGGAAAAGTGTCTAATCGAATCGACAATCTGCAAATCCTACAGTAAATAAATCCTCCGTCAATGGTTCGAGGTAGCGAATAATAGAGGGAGATTCAAACCCAACATATATTCCTAACCTTCTTTACGGACCCATTTTGGTGCGATATGGCGGTGCTACAAGCACATATACTGCGCATCCAAAAATTCTTAAATGGGATATATTAGGTGCATAACCCAAAACTAATTGCAACGGAAAATGTTTATGATAATTTGTCGGTCTGAGACGAACTAGCATTGCTGCATGCAAAATGGCGTGACCCCAAATAGAAGTGGGCAGCCTCGTTTTCATGAGTAACGGTTTGCTATCAATTGCAGACGTTTAATTAAAAATTTTGCAAGACTATTTTGGGTGTGAACATGAGCTACAGGATGTTCCACTTTTATCCCAATTGATAAGCAATAATCATTAAATGCTTGGGATGAAAACTCAGCAGCATTATCAAGTCTTATAGACTTAATTGGATTATCGGGAAATTGTGCCCGTAATCGAATTATTTGTGCCATTAATTTTGCAAACGCGAGGTTGCGTGATGACAATAGTCACACATGAGACCATCTAGAAGATGCATCTATTAAGACCATAAAATATCTAAACGACCCACTAGGTGGGTGAATAGGTCCACAAATGTCCCCTTGTATACGTTCCAAAAACGCAGGGGACTCAATTCCAACCTTTGTTGGTGATGGTCTAATAATTAACTTGCCTTGATAACAAGAAGTGCAAGAAAATTCATCATTTAAAAGAATCTTTAAATTCTTTAATGGATGCCCATTTGAGTTTTCTATAATTCGTCTCATCATAATTGATCCAGGATGTCCCAATCGATCATGCCAAAGTACAAAAGTATTGGAATCAGTAACCTTTTGGTTTACAATAGAATGTGCCTCAATTGCACTAATTCTTGTCCAATACAGGCCACAAGACAAAGATGGGAACTTCTCAATAGCCCTTTTCTGGCCAGAGACATTTTTGGTAATGATGAGATATTCAAGATTATTCTCATCTATTGTCTCAATATGATATCCATTTCTGCGGATATCTTTAAAACTCAACAAGTTCCTCTTGGACTTGGAGGAGAACATTGCATTCTCTATGATAAGTATTGTTCCCTTAGGCAGAGTTATAGTAGCTCTTCCAGAGCCTTCAATTAATTTACTACTACCAGAAATTGTAGTAACATCTGCCTTACACATACTTAAATGAGAGAAATATTTCTTCTCTTTGAATATTGTATGTGTCGTACATGAATCAACTAAACAAATATTTTTACAATTAAACTTTGATCCAAGTTTGCTTAGTGAGATATCCATATTTGCTTCCCACAATTTGACATACAAAAGAAATATGTGAATAAGTATTAGTATTTTCAAAGAAAAGGAATAAAAGAAACAAAGTTAAGTCTACTGGAATGAGCACCTACAACATTGTGAAGACAGAGATTTTCGACATGTGTTCAGGAAAAAAAAAAAATCTTACTAAACAGAAAAGTGAAAAACCTCTAGATGTGAAAATCAAGAAAAGGCAAAGCCTTTATTGTTTCTTTATGCGACAGCATTATTAATCCTAGGACACGAGTGAAAATTTATCTACTAGTCAGGCATCTACCTGTATAATCGTTTCTAAATGATGGAGTTACTTTTATATATCTCAAGCACAAATTTCATGCGAAAAGAGTATATTTCCCACTATCGAGAACATTTTCAACGAAGAGTTTCTTGAGACGTTAGAGTCTCGTGCTGATAACGTGTTATAAAATAATAAAAGAACTTGAACAATATTGCAAAGAAAGAGAGAGAGAGAATTCTTATTGAATTTTGGGATGATTTACAATGGGGTAAGACCCCTCTATTTATAGGGAAAAAATGACGTAGTCACAAAGTAAAACTCTCTACAAGATAGACATTCACTCTAAATAGAATTCTATTCATAACACTGAGATTTTATTTAAATATTTTCTTATTTTAATTATGTACCTAAGATTTAGGACTTTAAGAACAATAAAATTACCTTAAATAAAACATTAAAAAGTCAATTATATGGAACATTATTACTATACGTTGTTATAAATAGTTTTCATATAGCAATTAGCAACCCCCATTTCCAACCAAGAGGTTATGAGTTCGAGTCACCGCAAGAGCAAAGATGGTGAGTTCTTGGAGGAAGTATGCCGAGGGTCTATTTGGAAACAGTCTCTCTACTCTTGGTAGGGGTAAGGTCTGCGTACATACTACCCTCCCCAGACCCTACCTGTGAGATTATGTTGGGTTGTTGTTGTATAGCAATTAGCAAGTCATGCCATCCTAAAGGTACTCCAATTGTTTTCACGAGAATAACATAATTTTTAAACAGCTATGACTAAGTTTTTCGAACAACAATTTTACTTACACTTAATATAATTATAATTCTTCCATCTCAAGATACCAAAAAACTCTTAAATTGACCCTATTTTTTCTCTGGGGTGCAAATCAATTGCAAAAAGAAAAGACGAAAACGTAAAATAAATGATATGAGAAGCAAACTCATGTCTCATGATTATTTTCGAATTGTTAAAATTTTTATGATTCTTACGTTGCGAGTGTTAAAAATGTTACTAGCTATTGCCAACCAGGGGCGGAGGCAGGGGGCGCGGTGAACACTCTTCGCCGAAAAATTACATTGTATATATAAGGCAAAATCTATTTTTTATCTCTATATATTAAGTTTTGAACACCCTTGACACAAGGCAAATGTTTGGCTCAGTGGTCAAGGGTGTTCAAAATGTGTAGAAGATCCCAGGTTCGATTCCTGTGAGCTGCAATCCATTTTTTTTTTAACAACCTTAGTATATATCCTGCCTCCGCCACTGTTGCCAACTAAGTGATTTTCTTTTTAAAGAAAATGTTTGTAAAATACTTTACAATAGTGTTCTCGTAAAGTTTTCGGAGTTTGTCTTGGTATTTAAATTTATCCAGCGGATATATAGCAATTACATGCAATTATAAGTATATACTTATTAAACCAGAAATCTGTGATTAACTGATACTATCCATCACTATTGAGATAAAACGAAGTAAGACCGTTTATCGACATGTATATTCTCTTATTCATGATAATGGTTTGTTCATAAAGGATGGCGTGCGAACTTAAATTAATATCAACAAAAGTCCAAATAATAAGGTATAGAGGACTTTCGTAGAGCATACATCTTCCTTTACTGAGTTAGATAAATAGGATCAAATGCTCATTCTTTTCGGAGTTTATTTTTAAAAAAGTAATTATTTAATAATTCTGATACTTTCTCTGAATAATATCTTTATAATTTTCATGGTACGAAATACACGCGCAACGCGTGTACCCTAAAATTAGTACTACATTAAAAGCACGAAAGCCCTTAGCGAAATATCGTTCGCCTTTTCTACCCCTTAAAAATAAATTTCACACTAGATAAAATAGTAATTTAATTATTTTCCTAAAATTTTATAATTTGAATCCATTAAAATTGTATATATTATATCTTTCCTTAATTAAAATTATATGTAATTAGTCCTATAGGACTCACGCATGCTATGACTCAAAAAAATATTTCCTTTTTTGGAGAAAACAAACTTAAGGTTTAAACGATTGCAATTTGCTTACTTGACCAATAAAATATCTTTATTTATTTATGTCTTAATTTTAATAGAAAACATATCCAATTTTAGACAAACTCAATTGTAAATGGAACGACATTACGTTTTTCTCCAATAATTCCAACAAATGACAACAGTCTACATTGTTTCTCTAAGTTAAACTATTTATTATAAAATATTCAATATTATTCATTTATAAACTTTACATTGTCACTTATCAAATTTTTATGAGTTATAAGACAGCATTTTCATTCCCAAAAGACTAAAAAAATTATTTTTTGCTATTTATTTTATTAAACAAATCTTAATAAAAATATTTATGTTACTATTTTGTTTCATATATATCATGAAATAATAATAATTTTTATAATATTTTTAAGTAGAAGTTCTCGTAATTCACAATAAGCTATCCGAATACTTCTATGATAAATATTTCTCTCATTACTGTGCTAGCTGGGATTGCCATTCATTTTTATCAAATTACAGAAAACTCAAATATTTCTAAACAGAAATACTCTACTTAAAAAGGAAAAACTTTTGTTATGGGAAAACTTAGTTGATTACCAAACTAAATTATGGACTTTGTTTACCCCTTTTTATCTATAGAATTGTAGAAATATCGTATTTTACTTTGAATATAATTTAATTTTTTCTTAGAAAGTGCCAAGTTTATTTTTAATTTCATATAAGAAAAGAACCATCTTTACTTCTTTATAAAAAAAATTTAATGTGAATTATTTACAAATGTAAGAATATTATAATTCAAAATATATAAGAATATTATAATTCAAGATATTATAATTCAAAATATACATAGTATATAGTAATCAAACTATTTTTAATGTGAATTACTTACAAAAGTAAGAATATTATGAGTCAAAATATACATAGTATATAATAATAAAAATATTTTATAGTGAATGGAGTCAGAGATAAAACTAAAGCATATTCTTAGTTTGAAAATTAAAGTTAAGTTCAAAAAGGTATTTGAAAGCCACGTTCAGACTTACCTTTTTAAGTTGTTTCCTTAAAAAAAATTAAGAGCTATAGACAAACAGAAATGTTGTTGCAGCATTGTTAATGCAAATTAATATATTATGCTTACTCTGCCTAGACTTCTAAACTAAAAATAAAATTCATGTATCTGAATTACTATAAGGCAATGAAGACTTCTACGCCCTAATTTGTTTTTATAGAATTAGCTTAAAAAATTAATATTTATTATTTTTAGGAAATCATATTATTTCATATAATATTTTATATTTCAAGATATTTTTTAATAATATTTATATAATTTTTAAAACTTTTTACTCATATGCGTACACGCACAAAGCGTGTACTCTAAAACTAGCTATATTAAAAGCACGAAGGTTCTTATTGAAATGTCGTTCATCTTTTTTTATCCTTTTAAAATAGAGTTCACATTGGACAAAATAATCATTTAATTATTTTTTCATATTTAACACTTTGAAATCAACTAAAACTTTGTTCATTAGAATTTTCCTTATTTGATTTGTCACGTAAGAAGTCCAAATAATTAGGAAACTTAAATCAAGTAGGATTTATTTTCTATAAATTATTTACCTTTTAAATTAATGAGCTTTATTTCATAGTAATTCTGAATTGAGAATATTTTGTTTCTCTACAAGTCTTTGTTTATTTTTTTAAATTTTTGTTAGAGGTAAAACGGTTGTTTATATTTTGGATATCAAAACTAATTTCTTAATTATTCGATGAATTTGAACTAGTTAATACATAGGAGTTAGAACTTAGAACTAGGTAAACTATGATTTTTCCACTTTAAGTACTTAAAATATTTTCTCCATTTTTACATTTCTCAGATTTTCTTAGTGTATATATATGATTATTTTTTTCCAGTACTTCATTTCGCAAAATAGGAGATTACAACTTGGTACTATTTATTATATTATTTTTTGAATATATTTTTTTGTGTAAGTTTCTTCCTAACATTTAGGCATTTTAAATAAATTAAATATTGTACATTAAATCCTTTCCTATTTGAAATATTTAAAAATTTCTAATATAAATCTTTTATATAAATTTTTTCCTTATTTGAATTATGTAAAATAGTAACTTTTACAAAATATGATAAGATCAGAATAAGCGATGTCCACAAAGAATAAGCAAGAATTAATTGTTAGTAAAGTCGATATACCAGTTTGCATTCTTTCCATATTCAAGGACATGTAGGTTTTTAGATTCTAGGTTCGTAAATATATTGTTTAATTTGTTTTTAAATATTATTATCTTTAGTGTCAATATTTTAAACTCACGTAATATTATTTAATAACCAAAAATACAAAAGAGGATTTGTATTTTCTAAAAGAAAAAAAACACTATTCTTGGAACTTTGATATGTGAAGGAGACAATAAAACTCTTTATGCATCCAAACTTATATGTTCTTTAAAACATGATTATAGGTCTAAAGAAAGTAAATAAATTTTCCTTAAAACAAATATAATACGATGGGTTACACGCGCAATGCGCGTACACATTGCGCGTACACTAAGATTAGAGGGGTTAAATCGCTACAACTATTCGTAGTATTATCATTGCTGACTTTACTTCATCATCTTTTACAGTAAAACACATGTATCCTATCTAGAGTTGGATCCAAAACATATAAAATCGTAAAAAAACAAATGCTACTAACAATATTGTATTGTAAATAACTATAATTCATGAATTAATGATACAACAAAGTCATCTGAAAGGTCTAGGTGGTTTTTCTAGGACAGCAGAGAAGAACACTTCACTATCATCTTTATCCAGTTTAGGAACAACAAGCCACTTTTGTTGCTTATACCTCAGAATCTTGAATGCTTCTAAATAATCATGCAATTCTTCCTTCAAACAGAAAAAGCTATCGATCCATAAAAGTCCACCAGGCCTCAAAACTCTATCAAAATCATACAACACAAAATCCAGCAACACAAAATCAATCCAGCCATCAAGAAACCTCGTCGTGTGAATCAAATCCAATGTGTTATCGAAAAATGGTAGCCTCTGATTTATGGTTAAGTAAAGAGGAATTAGCCCTCGTAGAGCAATCATCTCGTTAAATGGTGCACCGAGATTTATTGTTGCAGAAACTATAGTGACATTATGTTCTCTCATTCTAGCAGCAAATGTGCCTGTACCAACACTGAAATCCAATCCAATTCTGATCTCACCTGGCTTCATATTAAGTACTTCTGTTATCAATATATCAGCTGTCATTTTCGAGTTCGAGTCTTGATATGAAGGAATAATCCATCTTGGAGATTCATGATGTGTAAGATTGAAACAATCTATACATTTGAAGAAACCTTTGGCCGTTGAATTTCTAGCCAAACAAGTGAAATTTCTGCATTTATATTGACTCCATCTAACATTTTTGTCATCAGGTAATTTCCAAAGGGATTCATTTATAGGGTATGGTTTATTGTATAATTGAGGAGCTCTAGTAAAACATCTTCTTCTTGGTAATGGATCACATCCATGAACCATCAATTTCTGTGCTAATCTCCAATCATCGTTACACATTTCGCCGATATCATAATTCATGTAGTCTTCAAGCTCTGTCTTCATTGAAAAACAAGCATGGCCAATGCTAGTGAATGTACCATTAGCTCCCATAAAGTTCTGTTTTTTCAACCTGTTCGGTTTAATCCTCACATATTTTTTGATTTCTTCTGTCAAAAAATATTCAGCTGGTCCATTGGATTGTTCTCTTTGTTTTGACAGGGAATGTAACACTGCTCCAGATTCACTATTTTGGAGTAGTGATGTCTGAACTGACTCGACTAAGTTTAAAATATCTGCAAGAAAAACTGCTTGTTTTCCAGAGAATGATGTTTCATGATTTGGCAGCTCTCGTAAAATGTCGATTTCATGTTGGATTTTCTGGATTACAGTATCTAGAGTTAAATCGACGTGGTGATCGATTATACAAGAATTTATGCGATTGTTACAGTTGCAGAAGGAATTTGTAGCTAGAAATGATCTGAGAGAATAAATTTTGGAAAAACTAGCCATGCATATAAGAAGAGCAAGAATACAGAATATGAAGATTAACCTGTTTGTTCTTCTCCATGCTCCCAACTTCTTTATGATATTTGATTTAGGCATCTGATTCAGTATGAGAGCGATAAATTTCTCTGTTAAAGACTTGGAATATCTTGACAAAATTATAGTGAAGAGACAAATGATTGGAGCAATTACAAGAAACACTTGTATGACTAGTTTCATGATATAATAATCATTGATTCAAGTTGGATATTATGAAGATTGATGATCTTGAGATCAGAGTCCACATGTTGTATTAACTTATGATGTACTTTTCAGGTTCTTGGTAAGAGTAGTTTTTCCTTATCAGTCCCGTATTCTCAGCAAAAACTTTAAAATTCTCAAGTTACATTATATAAATGCCTAATTATTAGGTATATTTATATAACTTTTTTTCTTTCCAAAAGGATTCCAACTATATGTATATTTCAAGCCAAAGGTCACACCTGCAGCTTAAAGGCTTCATTTGCTACTGCTCATGGAAGCTTGTTTGTTCTTAATGTCATGTTAGTGAAAGTGGCATTTTTCTTCAACAACAGTACAACACCAATTAAGGAGAGAGTAGAAATGAAGTTTGTAACAAATATAAGAGGCAGAGAATGCCATCTTAGCTAGCGTTTGGACATAGATTTGGTTAAAACTAAAAGAAGAAAAAAAACGAATTTTTGAAGATAAGATGAAAAATATTTTTTAAAAGTTGAAGTTATGTTTGGATATGGATTTTACTTGAAAAAGATTTGAAATTTTATAAGTAAAAAACTTCAAAAACTACTCTAAAGCTGTTTTTAGAATTTGAAGATTTTAAAAATTAAAAAATGATTTAAATCTATAAACAAACAAATATTTAAAAATAAAATTTAAAAAAAAACTCCCAAATTTTCGAAATTAGATTTCTTAAACTAGCATGAACAAGACAAGCAAATAGTGAATAGTGTGAAGTGAAGGGAGCTGGAAGCATCTGAATGTGATGGATTATAGTACTACAAATAAGTAGACAAAATGAAGGATGAAAGTCAACAAAACCATCTTTATGTATTGGAAAATAGAAGAGGGTGTAAATAAATAATAGGTACAAGACAAAATGACACCAATCCCAAAAGTAAATCTTGAAAGTCTTTAAAGAAATGAGAGGAGAAGAAGAAGAAGGAGGTTTTCTTTCTTTCTTTCTTTTATTAGCTCTAGACTAGAGGTATTGGAAAAATAAAAGTCAGAGTATCTTCATATGTTCTATGTTCATGGAAAATATGCATTCAAAAAGCCCATCCAAATTAAAAAAAGGAAGCACCAAAAGTTCACTTAAAGCCCATTTCAAGTCCCACCTCCAAGCATCTTCATGACCGGAAAACACCTTTATCTTTATTAAGTGGTCATTTGGCAAGAAAGATAAAAGAATAATTAATTTTGGAATTAAATTTAAAAAAAAATTATTCTATATTTGATCGATAGGAAATTAAGTTTTTTCTTTATCCTCGTAGAAAGATAAAATAGCTAATCCCAGAATAATTAATCCCCAAATAATTAATCTTGTGATAACTTCCTTCCAACCAAAGCACCCTTAAGTGTACTTTTGTCACTTAACACTATTGCTGAAAAAATGAAGGGCTAATTTATTTTCAGGTAATGTTAGGATTAAAAATACTTGACTTTGGTTTTCTTCTTTGTGCTTTAACAAAAAATATGTACTTTTGGATTAAATATCAGACGATTAATTTTATATAGTATGTATTAGGAAATTTCTTTTTGAAAATGAGTGTTGGATTTTTTATCTTTTTTTCCCGAAAAACAAAGGAGCTAGCTTACTAAACCAACTTATTCTTGAAGGAAATTGAAATGAGCATCTGATTTGAACAAAATATTTAGAACTAGATAGAGCTCAATTTCACCTCTTCCCACATAAAATTGACGTCAAAATTGTGATACTGAAATTTAAATGTGCCAACATTTCTTCCACAGAGATTGGAAAAAGTAACTAGGAGAAGACGCTTGATACTCAATCATCCATTATGTGTAATCAAGAAAAAAATCATCATAAAAATAAAAAAACACAGCCCCAAAACTTCCAACAACAAAACAAACTCAAAGTGATTCAACCCTAATAGTAAAAGGGCAAAAATGAAACTTTTTAAATTCCAAAGGTTCTAAACGGAAACAAAACTTTTTACATTTCCAAATTATCAAAAGTCCACATTTTCCAATTATATATCATACTCTTCTCCGGCCATCTGAATACTGAGATAGTGGGACCACCTCTGACAACGGCGTAGATAACGGCGTCGGCAACGGCGAGTTCCGACAAACTGGACACGAAGCATTCAATTTCAACCACGCGTCAATACACATCACGTGAAAATAATGCTTACAGTCCGGCATCATCCTTAGCATTTCTCCATCCTTATACTCACACAAGCATATTGGACAATCATTTCCGTTACCATTACCGTTTCTTTTGGAGTAAACCAACTTAGGGTACGAGTTGATTACGACTTGATCAAGACCCAACGTCGCGTTTTGCGATGAAACGTCGTCGTTTTCATCATCATCTTCCGCTACGAATATGATACGAGGGAGGTAAATTCCATTTTCACTGTTATTGAGGTTTTGAGAATTGTGTTGGGCTTGACGGCGGCGACGACGAGCGGCGGCGGAACGGCAGCAGATGTAAGAAGCAAGGAGGACAGTGGAGAGGAGAACGAGAAAACCAAGAGCTATGGCAATTGCATAACCAAGGCCGATGGTGCTGAGGTTCTGAGAAAGGGAGTTAGAGTTGGTGGTGGGTGGGGGTGTGATGGTTAGAGGCGGTGGGGGTGGTGGTTGGCGGCGGAAGACGGAGGAGGACATTGGGAAGAGAGAAAAATGGGGTTGAGAAGGTCCATGAGAAAGGGAAAGGGGGGTTTAGGGGGAGAGAGGGTGGGTGGGTAGATTAACTGCTGGTGCAGCTACGGGCATTTAATAGTGTAGTTTGGAAAACAGAGAAGGTCATTTAATGGACAACATGGGGGTTGATGATGACTTTCGCCTTTGCTTTCTTTCTTGCTTGGTTTAGTCTTAGGCTTGACCATGGGTGGGTTGGAAGTCTAATTTATTCTTGGCCATGT
>MU780912.1:46024-82181 GCA_026770625.1 Nicotiana glauca
ATATATATATATATATATATATATATATATATATATATATAAATGAGAATATTAACAAACAAATAAATTTATATTTTTATAAATAACATTACCATTAAATCCGAATAAATTTAACATACTAATTTAGGGAAATAAACACAAAACAAGTAAAACACATACAAATAAAACAATAATATGCATTATTATAAAAGTTTTAACTTAAAATAAATCGAAATACCTCGATTTAGATTTTTTTGAAACCGAATAGATGAAAATTTTGACTCCAAAACCGTAAATCAACAATAACAAGAAGCTTTACTCGAGTGTGGGACCTACGTGCTTCAGCTTTTAGGTGTCGGGGGACCCAAATTTTTTTTTTTAAGCTTAATGGGACAGAATATTGGAGTAGAATAATGGAGGAAAAATTTGGGTAAGAAGATGAATGGGACATAGGTACAACGCCAGTTTTTCTGGCGTTGAATCAGACAAATTGATACAACGCCAGAAAAACTGGCGTTGTACATTAACGGTGTTAATGTACAACGCCAATTTTTCTGGCGTTGTATATAGAATTTTTTTTTTTTTTTTAACTTAAAAAGGTTCTTTGAGTTGTAAAAGAACCTATTTAGGTTCCCAGCTCGAGGAAAAGTGACAGATATTTCAAAGATAATTTTATATTCTAGTTGGAGTAATAAATAATCCTCATTTGTCTGAGGAACACCTTATGAAATACAGCTTGAATATAATATGGGATAGAAACATCTACATGATGTACTATAAATCAAGTTTTCTTGACACTAGTTTAGCTACTGTTGTATCTAATTTTGTATATATAGTGAATGAAGATGATAATAAATTAATAATTGAAGAAAAGTTTAGACATATAAGATTGAATACAAAAGAACAATGAAAGAAATGGAACTTTACGATAAGCAATTAAGGGTGTCTTTGGTAGGAAGAAAAATATTTTTCAATTTTTTCATGTTTTGGAAAATATTTTCCTTCAATTGGAGGAAAATATTTTCCTATCAAGAGAAAGAAAAATATTTTTCTAAACTCTTTTCCAACCTACCCCATTTCCCAACCCCACCAACCCCTACCAACCCACCCCACCCCAACCCAACCCACCCTTTCCCCACCTCTACCCAACCGTAAATAAAAATATTACTCCCTCCGGTCCAAAAGAAGTGATTTTTTGGCCTTTTTTGTGGTCCAAAATAAGTAATTTTTTAAGATTTCAAGAATTAATTAATTATTTTTTTCCTGCATTGTCCTTAGAGTAAATAGTATTGGAATATGTGTTAGGAGTATTTATGTGAGATAGTAAAGGTTAATATGATCAATTCCATTGCTAATTAATGCTAAAATGTGAATTTCTTAATCTGTGTGAAAACATCCAAAAAAATCACTTATTTTGAATCGGAGGAAGTATTAATAGCACTTTCTTTTCATAGGAAGGAGGGAAGAGCACAGAAAATATATGGACTTGAGGAAAACGGGGCGAAGAGAGTAGCATAAAAATCATTTTCCAAAAAAATATTTGGTAACCAAATACTAGAAAATATTTTTCGGAAAGATTTTGACTCACCAACCATACAAGAAAAAATCAGTGATAAAATTACTCATTTTCTAAGAAAACTTTTTCCATCGTACCAAACGCACCCCAAGTATATCAACTTTTTCCCGGGTGCATCTAATAAGTTAATTAAGTATGATCACCTTGTAGTAATTTACAAGCACCTTTACTGCACAGTCTATATATATTGTACGTTCTGAATTAGTGTTGGCAAATATGAAAGGGTATCTTTAAGCCTCAAACCTTCTCTAGAGGAAAGGATAAGCCATCACTACCCAAATTGCTATCATAGGGGGTGGCTAATTGTCTTTCTCAACGTTAATGTTCTCTTCCCCATAGCAATTAGGTAATTTAAGGGGTCACCTTCATTAAAGATGGTCCACATATGACAAAAAAAAGTAATTTTGAATGCTCTGTTTCTTCAGCTGCTTCCAGCTGTTCTAATTTAATTTTTAATGACAATTCTCTTCAAGAGCGAAACAATATATCTCATACACCAAAAGTTAACACCTTATTTATTTTAAATAAATATTATTTAAAAAAATTATAATATATAGATACCTTTTAATGTTTATAACAAAATATCTAATTGTGGTTACCTCCTACCCCTAAGCCATTAAATACTAGTTACAGTATTTTCTTTCTCTCTCTACTTTGATACATGACAGACTATTTCGATTTCCTGAACCCTAAACCCTTCCGTTGCAATTACAACTGCAGAAGAAATCCTTACGTCTCCTTGTACGCATAGCTATGGCGAAGAACAGAAACAAGAATAAGAAAAATGGTCGTGTGTCTATGGATGTCTCCTCTGACAAGACGGTCACAGGTCCCCGTTAGTAATTTCTGCAACCGAAATTGAATCCAAAGGAGATGAAGCCTCCGATCGACGGCGGCGTGAGAACAGTGAGATTCAGGATTTTTGCTCGACGGCGGATTCGTCGGAAATTAGGGTTTGTTCTTGAACAAAGATAACGGAATTTGAGGCTGAGCAACTTGATTTTCTGTTAATATATTTCAATATTTTTTCAACGTATCACGTTGTATCTTAATATATTCATTATCTTTTTTTCATTGTAATTTAATGTATCTTGCTGTATTTCATATATTTCATTGTATTCACTGTCTTTTTTTCCATTGTATTTTAATGTATCATGTTGTATTCTATGTATTTTATTGTATCCACTGTCTCTTTATATGCCATGAATGTATTTATATATTTTTTAATTAATATAATTTATGTATTCAGATGTATTATATAATTTCTCTGAAGTTTGCTATATTTTTGGGATATTTTTTGGTTGAAAATCTTTTTTATAATTGGAAATACAAAATTTGTGTGTTATAATTGAGTTTGTTGATTTATATTAGAAGTCTATTATGTTAATTGATTTACTTTCCGTTAGTGTAAACCTCTGATTCACGACGTGAATACAGCCGAATACAATAATCTGTCCACCTTTAATCTCATGTTTCACGTCATGAATACAGTCGAATACACTCAAATACAACAACTGATTAGATGGACTTTCCTGATTCACGCCTATTTTTGCTACTGTATTCAGTTGCATATGCAAGAAATTTTGTAAGCGGTGTCACTATTTTAGACGTGAACAAATAAAAAAAATACTGTAATGATATCATATTTTAAAAAATAAATAAATAACATAACTTACAAAGCAGCACCCCTGTAATTTTAAAAATGTATTGTGAATTGCGATCCACTGGTAGGTTATACAAACCCTTATGGCATGCATACGTTTTCGATGAGGTACAAAAGTATTAAAACATAGAATAAGGTTATAGAGGTTCGAACTTGCAGCCCCGCATACAAATCGTTAGCCTCTGACCAGTTAAGCTACACATTATCTTGCAACAAGGAGTGTCACTTTATTCCATTTTACTCTTTTCTTGTTTCTTTATTTAAATTATATATAAAATTAGTTGAGATTTTCGACGAAGTGGTGTCACGTCACTTGGGCTAAAATAAATCCGTCCCTGACTGTATTCATAAATACAATAGCTTAAATACATCTATTACATCTTATAATAACAGAAAACGTATTTACCATCCGTAATATAACAAATAATATCTATAGATAGCTAATTACTGCTAAAAGATAATGTTTTATAAAAATTTATCACTCACAATAGCAAAGAAGAGAAAGTATTTAATTTCAAAAATTATCTTTCTTTTTTTATGCTTTCTCCTTTGCCAACTATCTAACCTATTCCGATGTTGCGTCTAAAAGACAGAGGCCACATGTTTGGATAATAAAGTACCACGTAGTTGATTCCAAATTTCTATATTCGCTTCATGTCTTAGTGCCAGTCTTACTATTTAATTAATACATATTAAAATTCTTTAGCCACTTAAGAAAGTAAGATTCCTTGCTCAATTTTCTGATGTGTGCTCCCATATGTCCATTTTTTTTGCTCTCGAATCTCACCCCTTTTAGACTTGTTTAACTTTGCAGAAATTAAAATACATATGTAGCAACAATAATATTCCAAGTTCGGGTATATATTTTTAACTAAAGAGAGAAATCTAGATACGTACAAGTTATTATAGATAAACAGATCTTAATTATTTGAAAATTGTGGGGTTAAGATTCCAAACTTTTGGAATAATACCTGCTCATTTAAATTAATTAGAGAGGGAAGATATAATAGTGACGGTTAGAGTGGCTGTATTTGAATTTCAAGACCAGTTCTTTTCCACAGGTAATTAATCAAGAGGAAAATTACCAATATTTGAAGGAAAAGAAAGGAAATTACAGCTCCTTCCGTCTCCATCTGCGCTCACAAATGCAACAGCTTCTCCCTCCAAAATGGTTTCTCTCTTTTTCCGTAGAAATAATCAGCGATTTTTCATAAGTGTTGTTACTATTTCTAATAAAAGGGCCGTAACAGTCAAAAAATATTTTGTGATGCTAAGGGAGTTCCAACCCAAGACCTTTCACATAATACTCGAAGCTAACAACCACTAGACTAGTGAGATGTTTTGTTGCAAGTGGTATCACTTTTAATGATTTTATCTTGTATTTCTGTTTTACTTATTATTTATATATATATATATATATATAAATATTAAAAAATTTCGACGAAGCAGTGTCTTGTGACACCGCTTGCCACCATGTAATCCGCCCCTGGACATAATATAATATTAGCATAAGCGAATTCAGAATTTTAGTTTAAACGGGTGGGTGAACAATCACTTCTTACTATTTTTTGCGGTCCGAAACTTAAATGACAAGTTTTTGGATTCAAAATACGTTTCTACCGTTTTAAAAAAAAAAGTTACTTTACTACCTAAAACACGTGTTATATTGGGTTTTACTTTAATGAAATTTTAGTTCTTAAAAGTAAAGTGCATTGATTACATATAGCGCAGTATTATATACTGCGTTTTCCACAATCTCGACTTTTCTTTCTCTGCAACCTTACTTCTGGCCTTTTCGTATACAAGTCTCAATTTTCTTTCCCTTTGGAGATATCCTAGGATTCAACATAGGTCACAGAAGTTCTCAAAATCCTCCTCCTTTGGACTTCTGGGTCAATAAAATACTATGGAAAATAAAACTTAAACAAAAGCACTTGAACAAGTCTAAATTGAACAGATCTAGTTCTACAGCAAAGTTTTGAAATGGTGGTTTCATTTCCCTCTCTTGGTTCTGATTTTACTTTGTGACTAAGGAGTTAGAGCGGTGTGCTTTTGTTGCTCCCAAACACACACGCAAGTATACGTAGTCGACAAGTAATATAATGATAAGTTGAGTGTCGAACCCATAGAGACTTGTATAAACTACTCACTAAATCACTAAAATTGTTATTCAATCCAGCTATAATCAAAGTCCAATAAGATAATTATATTATATTACAATTCTAAATAATAACTAAATTATCAAGTAACAAATTGATTGTTGTGTATTCAATAGAGACAAGTATTCCAGAGTTGTGATTGATTCACCATTCGTATTGTGTTCTAATTAACTCTCCCTTTCACATAATTCACTTATGATTGCTAATTAATCGATAAATGCTCTCATAGCCTTCTCCCGAAATACTACTCACCTATTCTCAATAGATTGACATCTATATTCCTATGAAATCAATCTATTAAGAACACATTAAGATTACGATATTTAATTAAGCATGGTGACTAGGTATATTCCTATCCTAACCACAAATCCGCTCCCCCTAAGGGTTAAGATCATGCTCTCTTCAATTCTTCTCTAATCTAAATACGGTTTTCCCAAGCATAGCATAGATAGTAAATAGAACATAACTGTTGGCCCGACAATTAAGCAATTAAACACAGAATTGAAGAAACAACCATATATTGGTGAATTATAATCAAGGTCAAGCTAATATCAAACAATAATATTCATGGCTAAATCACAACCCTAGAACAATGGGTGTTTAGCCACTCATGATGTAATCAAATAATTGCATAAGTGTTGAATCAATTGGAAATACTAGAAAAAGATGAAGAATTCCGAGTTGTTCTTGCTCCTCAACGTTTCTAGCGTGTATTATTGCTCCAAAGTGCGTCTCCCTCTTCAAAAATAGGTTTAGTCTTGCTTTTATACGTGTTAGGTAGGTCTAGGGCCGCAATGACCTTGTCCCGGGCGAAGTTGGACAAAATTCTCGTCACTGGCGCCCTGGCTAGCGCCAGGCGCCCTCCACAGTGCCCCACAATTTTGAGCTACTGTTTTTGGCGCCACAGGTAGGGTAGGTGGCGCCCAAATTAGCACATTGCCCGGTTTCATTCGTGTTGGCTCAAATCTCGCGTGTTTCGCCTTGTTCTGTTCAGAATTTGGAAAAACATAAAACATGAAAGTTGTAGCCCTTTGAGTTAGCTTTTCAACAATATATTGTGGATCCGAAATGGAGTTCTGAGAAACGTTATGTGTATTTTACTAGACAGTGCGCAATATACCTACTCGAGTCTTCGTTTGTTCTTAACTATCAAAGTTGACCCCTGACACGATCCCGACTTAATTCATTGGGCTTTTACTTAGACTTAAAAGCTCTAAATCACTTGAATTCATTCCATAACATCTATATAGCTCGGAATCACTCCTACAAGGCATAAAACACACTGTTAGTGCAAACACACTAGCGATTAAAGCGCAAACTCAACTAAAGTGCAGTAAATTAGAGTGTAATAATCGACTAAAATACGTAGTTATAGCCTATCATCAATACCCCACACTTAAACGTTGCTTGTCCTCGAGTCAACCAAAAATTTACTCTATCTAGCTATGAGCACTTAACATATTTGAACCACACTACACCAATGATTATGGTTGATAGCAACAATTAAACTCTAGCATATGCAATCATCATACACTTCCCTTTACTTATGTCATTCTTCAAAAATATTCAAACAAAGACAATATGCTCACAACAATCCTAGCCTCAAAAACCGACTCATGTCACAATGCACTCATGGCTTGAACACCCAACATCCTAGAGAAGTCTAATAATGTTACCTATCCTTTGCGAAACCATGTGCCCTCACAACTAAAGCAAAGAAATTAAAATCAATCCACACATTTGAATCTCATGCTCACATATATCAAAGAAAATCTCTCACCCTCATAAAAGAGGTCACATGCATGTAATTGGTACCATATGCTTGCCTTTAATATAAATCTCTACTAATGTAGGCTCGCTCAATCTAAAATTAGTTAGGTCTTTTTCATGGTTGTAATGTGGGCTAAGGGACGGGTAGGATATATTTAGGAATAGTGACTAATCCTCCTAAGCACTTTAACACACCACATAATCAACTTTAAGCATAAATTCTTCAATCTACTTCATTTTCACAAATAATATAACCCCAAAAATGCTCCCTTCTTCTTTAAGCACTACGTTAATTCATACCCACTATCAAGAACAAGAGAACAATGTATTCATCTCTATTTTTTTTCCAGATTATTCTTTTTTTTTTCAATTTCCTTTAGTGGTGTATTATTTTTAAAAAAAATAAGTGCACCTTTCTTCCTTTTATTGGTTCCACTCAAAAGCCACCCCACACTTAGTTCCTTCTTACTTCTTTTAGCGTTCATCTCACAATTAAAGTGCTTTAAGAGGAAAAGGGATCAAAACAATGTCAATTAAGAATAAAAAAGGTATAGGCTTGTAATGTGAGTGCCAAATAAAAGTTTATAGGCTCAAAAGGGTTGACTAGGGATAAATTTTATTTGTGGTAAGCAATTAAGGTCAAAAGATCAAAGAAAGCCTAAAATTATTTTTCAAACCGAGTATCACCTAAAATTTCGCTTCGACTCACAAACCGGGCAAGTTTTAGGCACAAGTACAATACATGGACTACACAAAAACCTCACCACACATGGCACATGAATCACTAAGGACGATCCCATTCTGACTCTCAAACAAATGCAAGTATTCACGGAGTCACGAGATATTAAGCATTAAGCATAAAGTGAACATAAGTCAAGAAAATGAGACATAGGCGCCACAAAACATGCTATCCAAGTAAGCAAGGCATCATCAATAAATTTAAATCATAGGGAAGATACTACACATGCCAAAGCCTAAATATGCTAACTATCAAACAAGTCAAAGGCGCCTAGGTTTATCTCATCTTTCTTCCTCCATTTTATTCCCTAATCTATTCTAAAAGAAAAAACTACCCGGTTCAAATTATATCCCATGGAAAAGAACCGATGCACAAAGAAAAATCACGGGGGATTATTGCTACCTCAAGAAAGCTAAAAAAACATATTTTTGTGGTTTTTTTAGACTTTAATCCCTCAAGAAATTTTTTCCAAAAGATCCATCATCGGGAAAAGTCTAAACTTTTTCTAAAAATAATTTTATACAATTACACTTCAGAAAGTAGTTTCCTCACCCCACACTTATATTATGCATAGTCCTAGATGCATGATCATAGAGAAAAATATTAAAACAAGGGTGAGAAATACTCCTTGAGGCCCTCTCAGGCCTAGCTCGGACATGATCCTCAATATTAATGGTCGGGGCGACCCCACACTTAAGATCATACATGCTCCCCAGCTTCAACTTTGGGTACTCAGACTTCCTCTACTCTGCAAAAATAAAAAACAACACAAAACACATTAAAAAAATCAATAAATAAAAGATATACAGGTTGGGTTGCCTCCCAACAAGCGCCTTATTTATAGTCATGGCACGACTCTACTACTCTGCTCAAGCTGGGCGCTTTCTCTTCTTCTTTCTCTGATGAATTCTAGCCTTTTTGCACGCTCTTAAAAGGTCTCTTCTTTCATCTCTGTCTCTTTTCTCAATCATCTTTACACGCTCAGCTGGAAACACTACTTCCTCTTATTCAGTTGTCCCATATGAATCACTACAGTTCACATAAGGACTCTGCTTTATCCCCTTCGATTCTACCACAGTAATCATGCACAAGTCCTCATAATGCTTAGGGAGCTTAAGTGCCTTGTACACATTAAAAGTGACCTCCTCATCGTCAACTCTCATTTTTAACTTCCCTGCTCTCACATCAATAATTTCTCCACCATTAGCTAAGAATGGTCGCCCCAAAATAATGAGCACTTCCTCATCTGCCTTGTAATCAAGAACAATAAAATCAGCAAGAAGAATAAACTTTCCCACTCGAACTAACACATCCTCAATAATTCCTTCAAGCATGACTAGCGACCTATCTGCTAGCTGTAAAGTGATTGTAGTAGGTCTAAGCACCCCCAACCTGAGTTGCTTGAACAAAGAGGATGGCATCAAATTTATACTAGCCCCTAAATCACAAAGGGCTCTACCAACTTCTTATTTTCCAAGAGACAAAGGAATTGTGAAACTCCCAGGATCCTTCAACTTAGGAGGAAGTTTACTCTGAACTCTGGCACTGCACTCTTCAGTAAGTGCAACTGTTTCGAACTCTGCATGTCTTCGTTTGTTTGCCACAATATCTCTCAGATACCTTGCATACTTAGGCACTTCCTGCAAAATTTCAACCAAAGGAAAATTCACACTCACTTGGCTCAAAATATCTAGGAATTTCTTGTACTTAACATCATCTTTTTGCTTTTGCAGTCTTTGTGGAAACGGAGGTGGTGACCTAGTATCAATTACTGGCTCGGGTCCTTTATCATCTTTCTCATTCCCCTCAACTGTCTTGGGAACTGATTCTCCTCCAGGATGAGCTGTATCCTTCTTTTTCATTGGAACTTCTTCTAATGCTCTTCCGTTTCTCAAGGTAACCGCATTGACTTGAGCTTTAGGATTGGGCTCAGTATCACTAGGAAGAGCCCCAACAGGTCTATATTTTGGGCTCTGGCAAGTTGGCCCACGTGGTGCTCCAAATTTCTCAATGCTGCGTCTTGAGCCTGCTGATCAGCCATTATTTTCTGATTGAAAGTTTGTTGATCTGCTATTAATTTCTGATTGAAAATTTGCTGGTCGGCCATCAATTTCTTCATCATCTCCTCAAGGCTAGCTTGTTGTTCATCTTGAGGTGGTCTGGATTGTTGTTGAGGTGCTTGAGGCCGGTATTGATTCTGATTTGATTGGCCTCGATTTTCATTACCCAAAAAATAAACAAACTTTGGATTTGCCGAGCATAGATTGCTCATGTGACCCTCTCTACATACTTCACAAAATATTTGAACTTGTTGCACTGGCTAGGCTTGTTGTGTGTTAATGATCATGGTCATCTGATTGACTTGGTTGATCAGCGTAGAGACCTGTGCTGACAATGCTGAGACAACATCTATTCGAGAACCCCTGGTGATTTTTGTACCATGTTCCTACCCATCTCTTTTTTGCCAATCCAGATTGCTTTTGGAGAATTTGTTCAATAATGCATAAATTTCATCAAAGCTTTTCTCCAATACTTGGCCTCCAACTGCAACATCTACAACAATTTTTGTTTGGGGATGGAGCCCTTCCATGAAAGTGTGAACTAACACTTCATTCGTCCGATTGTGATGAGGACAGTCTCTGAGCAACCCCTTGAACCTTTCCCATGCTGATTATAAAGATTCTCCGACTTTCTGTTTGAAGTCAACTATCTTACTTCTGATCGTTGCAGTTTTGCCTAAAGGGAAGAACCTTTCAAGAAATTTTCTTGCCAAATCATTCCATGATGTAATGGAATTAGATGGTTCTACCTTTAGCCATCGCTTAGCTTCGCCCAACAGAGAGAATGGAAAAAGTGCGAGCCTCACATAATCTGGAGTGACCCCGCTAGTGATATAAGTATCACTAATCTCTAAGAAGTTTAGAATATGTTGTTGTGGATCCTCGTGTGGAAGACCCATAAACTGCCCGTTTGCATGAAGTAGCTGGATCATGCTCTATTTCAGCTCAAAGTGCCCAGTGATCCTATGCTTCACTATACTGGAGGTGACATTAGCAATGCTGGGCATCACCACCTCCTGAACAACCATGGGTTGCTCCTCTGCCATGTCCACAGGAAATTGAATGAGTTCTTGAATATTATTTGTATCCCTTGCTTCTCTCAACCTCCTGTGAAATGTTTTCTCAGGTTCGGGGTCAAAGCCGTTGAGTTTGTCCTGGCTTCTGACCCTACGCATTCAATAAAAGTTCCTGAGATCTGAGTAACAATCAAGTAATGTTAGACTAGACAAAATAAACAATTAAAGCAAAAACTAGCAAGTAGTTAATATTCATGTCCCTGGCATCGGCGCCAAAAACTTGTTGCTCCCAAACGCACACGCAAGTATACGTGGTCAACAAGTAATATAATGATAAGTTGAGTGTCGAAACCACAGAGACTTGTATAAACTACTCACTAAATCACTAAAATTGTTATTCAATCCAGCTATAATCAAAGTCCAATAAGATGATTATATTATACTACAATTCTAAATAATAACTAAATTATCAAGTAACGAATTGATTGTTGTGTATTCAATAAAGACAAGTATCCCAGGGTTGTGATCGGTTCACCATTCATATTGTGTTCTAATTAACTCTCCCCTTCACATAATTCACTCATGGTTGCTAATTAATCGATAAATGCTCTCATAGCCTTCTCCCGAAGTACTACTCATCTATTCTCAATAGATTGATGCCTATATTCCTATGAAATCAATCTATTAAGAACACATTAAGATTACGATATTTAACTAAGCATGGTGACTAGGTATATTCCTATCCTAACCACGAATGCTCCCCCTAAAGGTTAAGATCATGCTCTCTTTAATTATTCTCTAATCTAAACACGACTTTCCCAAGCATAACATAAATAGTAAATAGAACCTAACTGTTGACCGGAAAATTAAGCAATTAAATACAGAATTGAAGAAACAACCATATATTGGTGAACAATGGGTGTTTAGTCACTCATGATATAATCAAACAATTGCATAAGTGTTGAATCAATTGGAAATACTAGAAAAAGATGAAGAATTCCGAGTTGTTATTGCTCCTCAACGTTTCTAGAGTGTATTTTTGCTCCAAAGTGCGTCCCCCCCTTCAAATATAGGTTTAGTCTTGCTTTTATACGTGTTTGTGAGCACGTAATTTTTTCCTCGCATGAATAACTCCTACAAGATTCTTAGATTTAGGATTTTTCTTTTAATTATTTAATTTTTAGGATTTAATTGCATAATTTTCATGTTTATTTGCATTTCTGTGCGCATTTTTAATTTATAAATTCACAAAAATAAAAAAATACGTTGCATGCACATTTAGGATTTAATTTTGCATATTTTAAATTAATTAGTAATTAGGGTTTTACAAAAATACAAAAATCACAAAAATTTGATTTTTTTTTAGCTTTGAATTTTGTTAGTTTTCCTTTAATTTATTTTAATTAATTGTGTTAATCATCATTTAGGTTTAATTAGTTTGATTAGATCCTACGATTTAATTTAGATTTTTATTTTTAATTTTTGAAAGAAAAGATTAAAAAAAAGGAAATAAAAGAAAAGAAAAACAAAGAGAGATCAACATTGGGCCTATCTCCTTCAATCTACTCAAGCCAAAGCCAAAAATCCCCTGAACCCGTCCAAACAAGCCCCATACCAACCCAAACCCACGTCCAATACCCGGTCCACCCCCATCCAATTCAAACGACGTCGTTTGCTCTCCGTTTGATCTCAACCGTTGGGGTTAGGAGATCTAACAGATGAGAAGCTAGGGTGTCTTTGATATATAAGTGTCCTAACGACACCCCCTACCCCTCATCTATCATCTCCCAAACCCTAGAGATAATCTTCCCCCACCGTCTCCACCGTCTGCCGCCGCCGGAAATTGCCTACGGCAGCAGCGAGTCCCCAAACCACTCCAAAAATTCACCATAGCTTCCTCTCATCTCCCTCATACCCATGCCACTATTTGTTCCCCTCGAATCCCATTGGAATCCCCCAAATATCCCAAACCATAGGGCGCCGCCTTTGAATCCTCCGTCGTGGCCGGCAGCGCCACCACCCAAATACTCTCAAATTAACACCAAAGAACCCCCAAGCCTCCCTCTTCCCTAATCTATAACCTAATCCCTTCAAATCACCCTGGAATTTTCGAATTTGAAATCAGAGAACCCTAAAACCTCGAAGTCCCAAGTCAAGGTTCCCCTGAAGATTCTGGGCCAAATCGATCTTATTCGCGTATTTTTGATGGAAAAAGCACACGATAAATTTCGATTTGGACCAAAATCAAAATCGAAGGCTCAGGGGTATTATCAAGATTTTTTACCAAATTCTAGTTACAGATTCAAGCTTCTTTCTTTTCCTTGTATTTTTCTTTTCTTGTTTTTTCGTTTGAACTTTTTTTTTTTGTTCTTTGTTCTGTCTCATATGCTTTTCTTTTATTATTATATGTTCATTTCCTATTTTTCTATTTTTTATGGTGCATTAATTAGGTTAATGATAAAATTAGTTTATATAGTTTTAGGTTTTTTTTATTGAATCAAAACAATTAGTCAATTTTCCCCCTTGGTTTAATTCTGATTTCCCTGTTCTCTTTTGTTGGAATTTTGGTCAGTCCTCTAAATTAGGGATTTGGACTTGTTTGAATTAATTTTTGGAAAGCAGTAGGCCCTGTAATGAACTCATTTGGGTCTATTTAGACCCATTGAATTGTGTCATTTGGCCCGGATTCCCGTTTGATAGACTAGAGGTAAATACATGGGTCATTAGGGGTTGTATAGGCAACACACTTAGGGAATCTTATTGTAACTGCCTTGGAAGCTTCTAGTAGGGGGGTTCTTTGTGAATTTCAGACGTTTTGATAGTATAACTTGGAAAACAAGTCAGAATTTTAGAGATTCCTAAGCAAAAAGCATAAATTAAAAAAAGGACCTAAGGGGTAAACAAAAATCAGTAGGGCTGCCCTAATTGCTTGCCTTTAAAGGCATGCCATTCTTGCCTTGCAAGATAGATTAGAGAGAGCTGAAAATACACAGATTTCAGAGATCAGATTTTAAAGAATTTTAAGAGCTAAAATACAGAAATACAGACTGCTGAAAATTTGAGAGCTAATAGTACTGTTCTACTGAATATTCTCCTCTTTGATTCCTGAAATTCTCAATCCGTGAAATAACTGGTGATTTTTGTGTGAGTTAAAAGTGGTTTGAATCAGAAGTTGAGATCGATTCTCTAGGATTTGAAAAGGATCTGTTGTTTCACTCTCTTTGGTCTTAAAAGCTGGGCTAAATCTATTTGTTGAAGAGTGTTACATGAGTTGGGTTTTTGGCTTCTAAATCTCTGCTGGATGGAGTTGATTTCTAGATGAATCTATTGTTTTATTGCTGTTGCTACTTCCTTACTCCTTTTCCTTTAATTTCCAGGTACAAGTTTTTGAATCCCTCATAATGTGAAATCCAGTTTGAAGAGGGAATGAAGCAGTTTTTTTTACATCTTAATATTTTTCTTTGTGCTGAAAGTGTTTATTTCTTTCATGACTCTATACCTTGTTCATTTCGATCAGTGATGTAGTTTAGTGATTTTTTTCTTAGAATAGCTGAGATCTCAGGGTGTAACCAATTGTGGACTGTTGAAACTATGACATATTTAGATCTTGTTTGGTTGTTTAGTTTTAGTGGAGTAGGTTAATTTGCAATCCATGTTAGCTAAATGTAGAAGTGATTTGGGAATTGTCACTTAAAGTGGAAAAACTCCTTTATACACTATCCTTTCGGGGTGGTGTGTAAAAAAGGAGGTGTGATAGCTCTGGTGACTCTGCTGGGTACACAAACCCAGAACTTCGGTTCAGGGTTTAGGAATTCGAGCTTAGAATAGCTGTTATGATTGGCTTTATCTGATTTTCCTACACGTTTCATCCTAATGTGCTAAGTGCTTTACCACTTTGATATTATCTGAATTGTATATAAACTGCTACAAAAACCTTCTCTTCTCATCTTCGGGGATGTGCTCGCTGGTCGAGACTTCCTATTCTGTTAGTGTCATACCTTGAAATAAGAAAGAGGCTCGGACAAGTTACTAAGCCGGATGACCTTTTGGTTCCCGGTACGTAGCCCTTTCCTCAACTCGAGTTGTCCGCTCGGGTACACAGTCTAGAACACATACCCAGGTTTTGAACTTAGAATAACATAGCCTCATGTCTGATCCCTAGTAGGTACGTTTGTTTTCATCACGTGCATTTGACTTAGGAGACTCAACACAGCGGTTGGGTCTGTCTAGGACAGGTGTACCTAAAATGAAAAGACCATCCTGATGCATCCTACTTGCTACTTGTGCATTTATTTGCTTTGGATTTTCATGTTGACCGGCTTGTGAATAATGGGAGAGAGTTGAAAAAGAGAATAGCAATGTTAGGGTTAAGTGAGTTAATCACCTTTTTTGAAAAACCAATACCCAAATGGTACTGAAACTCTGCCAATTTTTTTTTTAGAAAATAAAAGAAAAGAAAGTTTTTCAAAAATAGTTGGTTTTGTCAAATCTGCCCGAACTACGCCAGTTTGATTCTCACCGGATGTGGTATACGTAGGCAACTCCCATCGAGTCCAACTTCCCTTTTTGCAAAAATAGCCCAAAAACAACAAAATTTTAATTTTTGTCACAAATAAGTCGGGTGATGCCATTCTTGTTTAAAATAAGCCAAATATCCCCGAAAGGGTGCCGAAAGGTTGTTTTTACAAGAACTGCCACCTTGGGTCATTTTCAACGGTTAGCAGGCACAACCTTAAAATCTTCTTCCCCGAAGTGCTAAAAGGCCGTATCTGCAAAGCCAGTTTTTTTGTTTTGAAATAAAATTTTTTGAAAAAAATGGTGTCACTTTTTCTTTTAGGTCAAAATTAGTCATAATTTTATTTTAATCACCTTAATAAATGTGTAGGATGAGCACAATTCAAAATGAACATCTCTCAGTCATGAACAAAATCCCCTTGAAGTTGCATATGTGGTGGAATAATCTAGGTGAAGCAGGGCAAGATGAGGTCAAGAAATATTTGGGAGGTCTTACTGGTTTGTTGGAGATTAAGCCCAGGGGAGACATCATAAGGGCATTCGTTACATTCTGAGACCCGGCACACAATGTGTTCCATTTTTCGAGATTTTGAACTCACCCCGACCTTAGAAGAAATAGTCGGGTACATTAGGAGTGCTGAGGTTCCTTTAAGACACAAGTACTTAGTTGCCCCGAGAACCGTAGCTGTGCACAGATTCTTAGACTCGCTGAAGATAAGCAGGGGTGTCCACAACCCAAATTTGGCAGCTGGCTTTTGTACTCCATATACCAGATATATGGCCACATAGAGGGGTTCAACAATCTGGAAAACAAAATATTCAGCAAAGGAAACCGCCTCAAATGGGAAGAACATAGACATTTTGCTTTTTATGGTGGTCTTCTTGGGGCTTCTGGTGTTCCCTAGGAAAGATGGAAATATCGACATAAAAATAGTTGGGGTCGTCAGCACTTTTCTCACCCAGGCCAAAAGCACCCTTGCGCCCATGATAGTAGCTGAAATCTTCCGTGCTCTCATAGCCTGCAAAGCTGGAGGTAACTTTTTTTAGGGGTGCAATTTGTTATTGCAAATGTGGATGATTGAACACCTATGCCATCGTCCTCAATTCATGAGTTATGGGTCAATGGAGAAAACCTACCTAGAGGAATTTTATACGAGGATTGATGGGATCAACTTGCCTGAAGGGGTCACAGGATGGATATCATACTTTCGGTCCATCACTGCCCGCCAAATAGAGTGGACGTTTGGATGGTTGCCTGTGGATAAGATCATATATATGCCAACAACTGGGCCTCACTTCCTCTTGATGGGTCTTAGGAGCATCCACCCTTATGCCCTGTATCGGGTTTTAAGACAGCTCGGGAGGTGCCAAATAGTGCCAAAAGATGAAGATCTTAGTGCCCAGGTAGTTGAGATTGGTCCTGATGGCCAGTTTCCTGAAGCAACAGTCTGCCAGATCTGGAGTGAGTGTCAATACTTGGCAGTGAATACGTATATACGAGATCGATCCAAAGGAGAAGTTTCACCTGGGTACCATGCTTGGTATAGAAGGGAAATTGTGTTTGGGAGGCCGGCCAAAAGACCCCACCTCCAGGATTTTGTCGAGTCATCACAAGAACAGTGGGCTTGGTTAGAAAATGAGAATGAATACAGGGCCAAAATAGGATAGCTGAAAAAGCAGGTCCGGGACCTTCAGTTTGAAAATAGCTTGCAAGTCGCAGCCGATGAGGATGAAAAGAAGAAACTGACCTAGGAAAATGTGGCCCTTAAGGCTCAGATCCGAAAGATGAAAATAGCTGCCAGCAACTTAGAAAGAAGTCGGGTTGATAAAAGGCTTATAAGCGGTCTAAAAAAGAAAGTCCTCGAGTGCCAAGAAGACCTGGAAAAGTCTGAAGATAGTCTAGCAAAAATCCGAGCACAATGGACAAAGAAAGCAAAAGAATGGGCACAATTTGTGCAGCAAATGAAGAGAAACTATGAAGGGACCATCGCTAGCCTAAGAAGAAAGGTGATTACTCTTGAGGATGAGGCAACCCAACGAGCTAAAGATTTCAAGGCTGATAGGGAGCATTGTTATATGCTGATGGCTCAAATGGAGAAAGAAATACAGTAATTGCAAAATCAGCACTTTCATGACTCCCAAGTGTTAGAGGCCTGGGGCCAGCAGATAGGGCGGCTACTTCAGGAAAAAGGCAGCATTAGAGAAAGGATCATAACCATCGCTGACTACATTACCATGAAGTGCCAAGCGTGCGAGGACATGACTCGTACCACCTTCTTTGCTGCAGTGATGACTTTCGTCCGCCAAGTTATGAGTGATTTGGAGCGACTACAAGGGGTCTCGCACATAGGCCTGCGGCGAGGCCGAATGATACCCCGCGGGCCCCAGTAGTTGTAGCTTTAATGTATTCCTGATTTTTCAAGCATCGAGTCTGTATTTTGCTTTATTTTGAGTCTGTTTGTAGTTTTTCTTTCCAAGAAAATGAGCGGTTTAACATCTTTTGTAATAGAACTTTTATTAATGAAAAATTTGAAATTCCCAAAAATTATTTCCTTACTTCTCGCATTTATTTTTCTTGAACTACGTAATGATCTGATTCACGTGGCGTCGTGATACGTAGACAATCCTCATCGGATCCAGTCATAATTTTGTAAATAGCTCCAATAAGAAAAGAAAATGAAAAAAAGAAGAAAATGAGGAAAATGAGAGAAAAAAGGGCAAAAGAAAGGAAAGCAAGAAAAAAGAGAGTGGAAATCAAAATAAGAAAATTGGAAAGGATCAGGAAAAGCGGGGATGAAGCATGCAACCATTGCAAAACATGTAGAAACTCATCTAACTGTATTGGTGCATCACACCTTAACGTGCGATTACCTATCTATTATTTGTCTCAAACTAAACGTTTGCTGCTGTCACCTCTAGTCCAGGTTTTTTATAGAACGATGGTTAGTTTTCGTGGTAACCTAGCTTCACATCCATACTTTACTAGATCAAAGGGGAGCATTAGAATGTTTTCGAAAATGACCTTGCCAACAATTCCCATCGTAGATCATAGCCCAATCTCGGGCATCCCGACCTCAGAATCTGCTGCGACTGAAGAGAATAGGATCTTGCGTCTTCGGGTCATGGAAATGTGGGATGCTTGGGCAAATGGAAGAGAGCCGCCAGGTGCAATCCCGGGCTTTCCCGAACTGTTTCCTAGATCATGGGGTACCTCTAATGTTCCAATCAGTCATCTAAACGCCCCACTGGGACAACCAACTATATCATCTCATTTTGTGGGAACACCTTCTGAGGTTCGCCCCCAGGTGTTCATATCCGATGCGGCCTCCAATATCCTCACCGCTTCCCTATGCTCAACCACATCACAACCTACACTGCCTAGGCCCAACTTTGATCCATCAGCCTTTACATTCCAAACACCCACCTTCCAAATGGAGCCTCCCAGTTCCCCACTTATACTTATCCTTAGCCACCTCAATTTGAGTTCACTGCGGACAGGAAAAGACTCCCAAAACCCCCAAACAAGAATAAATTGCAAGGAGAATGAGAAGCATGGAGCAGAGCCTCAAGAATATAAAGGGTCTGAGTGGGCAGAAAGGTGTGTCCTATGCTGATTTATGCATGTTCCCTCATGTGCACCTGCATCTAGGATTCAAAACCCCTAAGTTTGAAAAGTACAATGGGCATGGTGATCCTATTGCTCATCTCAAGAAATACTGCAATCAGTTGCGAGGGGCCGGAGGAAGGGAAGACTTACTCATGGCCTATTTTGGAGAAAGTCTGGTTGGTATTGCCTCCGAGTGGTACATGGATCAAGATATAACTCGCTGGCACATTTGGGACGACCTTGCTAGAGACTTTGTCAGACAATTCCAGTACAATATAGACATTGCTCCAGACAGAAACTCATTGACAAACTTGAAAAAGAAGTCCTCGGAGAGCTTCCGAAAGTACGCAATCAAATAGTGTGAGCAAGCATCTAGAGTAAAGCCTCTGATGGACAAGGTCGAAATGGTCACAGTGTTCATCCAAGCTCAGGAAGCCGTCTACTTCCAAAATATGATGTCAGCTATAGGTAAACCGTTCACAGAAGCTATCAAAATTGGTGAAATGGTTGAAAACTGACTGAAAACGAGTCGAATTCTATGACAGTCCGCTATCAGAGCTACCTCTCAAGCCATTCAGGGTGGGTCTGGAGGAGTAGCGAAGGGCAAGAAAAAAGAAGAAACATCCATGGTAGCATCGGGTGCAAGAAGACACCGGGCTCCCAGATACATGTTCCCAGAAAGAACCCCGCAACACTATTACCCTCACCAGGACATGGCCTATGCTCCTCAGCTATACGCGGTCATGAATGCTCAACCTTATGTCAAGCCTCAGCAACAAGTCAACATAAACCAAGCTCCATTTCCTAGAAACCAACCTCCTCACCAAAACCACTACAACCCGCGTCCTCCACAGAGTAACTTTCTCCCTCGTGAGCCACCCAGGAGGCAAACTTTTACACCAATCGGTGAATCCTACTCCAGTCTATTTTGAAAGCTTGTCCAAATGGGCCTGCTACAGCCAGTTCCTCAAACAAGCCAAAACCCAGCATCACCCGCTTACAGAGCTGGTGTCATATGTGCTTATCACTCAGGGGTGGAAGGGCACGACACAGATGATAGTTGGACCTTGAAAAGAGCAGTGGAGAACTTGATAGAATAGAGGAAGATAGTGCTAAGGGATGAGGATGTCCCCAATGTGACTAATAACCCACTGCCAGCCCATAACAACGGGTCGGCAATCAGAATGATTTGTGAGGATAAGAAATTTGATCCGGCATTGAAGGCCATAATTGCCATTGCTGATGTAGAGAGGAAACCAAAAACTTCCCCGAAGCAAGACAAAGGGGATAAAAAGAACAAAGCAACCCATCCAAAATCTGAGAAGAAAATTGAAGCAGGAATAGGGGCAATGCCTCCTAAAGATGCTATTCTCTATGTCCCTCGGGGCCACAAGGAAAAGCAATTGACTTTGAGTCCTCCCAAGAGATTTGAACTGAACAAGGCAGCCCAGATGTATGTGCCTAAGGGGTCTTATGTGATGTGGGGGACAATTAAGACATCGAGGCTGAATGAGCCCGTAGTTATTGGACACGCATTACAGAAGCCCATGACAGATCCTTCCGCGGTGCCTTGGAACTACCATAAAACAGTGGTGACGTATAAGGGCAAGGAAATCTCAGGAGAGGTTCAAGAAAATTATCCTGTTGAAAAGTACTCCAACTTGGAAGAAGTGAACAACGCCACCAAAAAGCGCTTCCCATCTAAAAAACCCGTGAGTACCGAAGAGGCGGAAGCATTCTTTCAAAAAATGAAGATGGCGGATTATGAAGTGGTTGACCAGCTTCGAAAGTTTCCTGAACAAGTTTCCTTGCTGTCTTTGTTGATGAAATCCCCCGAACACCAGAAGGTATTAATCAAGACCCTCAATAAAGCATATGTGCCTGCTGAGACTTCTGTGAGCAATTGGAAAGGATGGCAGAAAGATTTTTCGCAATCAACCAGATTTCATTTAGCAAAAATGACTTGCCCCCAGAAGGGGCCGCACATAACAAAGCCATCTACTTAACTGTCAAATGTGAAGGATACTATGTGAAAATGGTTATGGTGGACGGAGGTTCTGAGGTGGACATCTTCCCACTCTCAACACTACATCGCATGGAAATTGGGACTGAAAGGATTCGCCCAACAATGTCTGCGTGCGAGCCTTCGATGGTATCAAAAGGGACATGAATGGAGAGATCGATCTAATTCTGACCATCGGCCCAGTGGACTTTGAAGTGACTTTCCAAGTTCTAGACATGGATACATCCTATAACTTCCTTCTGGGAAGGCCATGGATCCACGCAACTGGGTTCGTACCCTCCACTCTTCATCAAATGGTAATATTTAAGCATGAGGATCAGGAGATCATGGTTCACGAGGAGGACGAATCATTAATTTATCGGGATCCATCACTCCCATGTCTTGAAGCGAGAGAAGGCAGTGAGCACATAGTTTACTAGGCCTTTGAAGTTGTGGTGGCAGACAAACATGAAGAAGGAAACCCTTTCCCCCAACCCTTCCTATCCAATGCATCAATCATGGTGGATAAAGAAATGATCCGACATGGCTTCAAACCGGGGAAGGGACTTGGGAAATCCTTACAAGGAATAGCTGAACCAGTTACCCTGCCTGCCACTGAGAAGTTTTTTGGGGTAGGCTTCCGACCTGCTTCAGATGATATAAAATGGGCAGATGACAGAAAGAATGATGGATGAGTTTTTCCTCAACCACTGCCACATCTGTACGAGACATTTGTCAAGACAAGATACAATGAAGAAGAAGAGGATGAGGCATTTACGGCCGAAGAGATTGAAGAAATCTGTAGGGCAATAAGGAAGATACTATATGAAACCCACATGGTTCAACCAGGGGAGGGCTCAAGCACCGCTGAGGTGCTATATATGGGACTAAATGCCAAGCTACAGAATTGGAAGGCTATACCATTCCCAATCAGGCGAGAGTCCCGGTAGACCTGTCCTGCCACTTTTTCTACATCGCGAGTTATTCTAGGGTGTAACTCGAGTGTTTTCTTTAGTTTATTGTCTTTTAAATTCCAAATGTAAACCTTGTTATCTTCAAATTCCAAGAAATGAAATCAATATTTCATCATTCATCTTTCTTTATTCTTTTTGATTTTGCTATTTTTTCTTTTATTTCTTCTTTCAGTTCTAATAATGCGGCTTTAAATAACATGACATGCTTGCGGACTTCATGCGTAGATCCAAACACATTGTCTAATTTTGAAATAATGAACCAAGAATCAGAATACGATGAAGAAGAGGCTTTTAGGGAAATAAATCGGGAATTGGAATAATTTGAGAATAAACCTAAGCCAAACTTAAAATGATATTGAGCCGGTTAACTTGGGTAGTTCTGAATAAATCAAGGAAACCAAGATAAGCATTCACACGGATGAGAAAACCTGGGAAGCATTAATCCAACTCATGTTTGAGTTCAAAGATGTGTTTGCTTGGTCGTACAATGACATGCCAAGGCTAAGTGTTGATTCGGTGGTTCATAAGTTATTGACTTACCCCGATTACCCTCCGATCCAGCAAAAGCAAAGGAAGTTTAAGACTAACATCAGTGATAAGATCAAAGAAGAGGTCACAAAACAGTTGAAAGCAGGGGTAATCCGAGTGGTCCGGTACACTACATGGTTGGCTAATGTAGTCCCAGTTCCAAAGAAAGACGGGAAGACCAGGGTGTGCGTGGACTACCGAGATTTAAACAAGGCAATCACCAAGGATAACTTCCCTTTTCCCAACATCCACATCCTTGTTGATAACTGCCCCAAACATGAGATACAGTCCTTCGTGGATTGTTACGCAGGATATCACCAGGTGTTGATAGATGAAAAAGATGCCGAAAAGACAGCTTTTACCACACCTTTGGGTACATACTGTTACAGAGTCATGCCATTTGGTCTGAAGAATGCTGGGGCAACTTACATGAAGGCCATGGCCGCTATTTTCCATGATATGATGCATCAAGAGATAGAGGTATATGTGGATGACGTAAACATCAAGTCCAAAACTCAGGATGACCATGTTCGAGACCTGAGAAAATTCTTTGAGCGGTTGTGCAAATATGATTTGAAGCTGAACCTAGCCAAATGTGCATTTGGAGTCCCATCGGGCAAAATTTTGGGCTTTATAGTCAGCCGGAGGGGTATCAAGTTTGATCCAACAAAAATAAAATCTATCCGGGATTTGCCTCCTCCAAGAACCAAGAAAGATGTGATGAGCTTGTTGGGTAGATTAAACTATATCAGCCGGTTCATTGCTCAATTGATATCCATATATGAGTGAAGAAAGATACAGCAATCAAATGGACGGATGAATGTCAAGAAGCTTTTGATAAGATCAAGGAATATATGTCAAATCCGCCAGTCTTGGTCCCACCAGAGCCAGAGAGACCTATTTTCTTGTACTTGACGGTCTTGGAAAATTTTTTCGGCTGTGTCCTCAGGCAACATGATGTAACGGGGAAGATAGAACAGGCGATCTACTATGTGAGCAAGAAGTTTATCAGCTATGAAGCTAAGTACACTATGTTGGAAAGAACCTGTTGTGCCTTAACTTGGGTCGCTCAGAAGTTGGGACATTATCTGCAAGCCTACACCACTTACCTCATAACCAGGTTAGATCCTTTTAAATACATATTCTAGAAACCAATGCTCCCCGGAAAGTTAGCAAACTGGCAGATCCTACTCATTGAATTTGACATAGTCTATGTCACTCGCACAACAATGAAAGCCCAGGCGTTGGCAGATCATTTAGCTGAAAACCCGGTTGATGAAGAATACCAACCTTTGAACACTTACTTCTCGAATGCAGAAGTAAACTCATTCGAGGAGACATCTGATGATACTACTGCTTGGAAGATGTTCTTTGACGGAGCGGTAAATGCAAAAGGTGTGGGAATTGGGGCAATCTTGATCTCACCCACTAGTCAGCACTATCTAGCCACAGCTAGGCTTTAGTTTTTCTGCACAAACAACACTGCTGAGTATGAAGCCTGCATCATGGGTATGAACATGGAGATCAACCAAGACGTCAAAAAGTTGTTAATTATGGGAGACTTGGATCTGATTATCGGCAAGCCCAAGGAGAATGGTCAAACCTAGATGTTAAACTTATTCCCTATCGACAACATGTGGAAAATCTTAGCAAATGGTTCAAGTCAATAGAGTTCAGGTACATCTCTCGTTGTCACAATGAACTAGTTGATGCACTCGCCACTCTGGCCTCGGTGTTGCCCTACCCAGGCAATGCCCACATTGATCCCTTGGAAATCCAAATCAGGGAAAGACACGGTTACTGTAGTACGGTTGAGGCAAGACCAAAAACCCAGCCATGGTACCATGACATCAAAAGGTTTCTAAAAATGCAAGAATACCCTGAGCAAGCCAGTGGAGACCAAAAGAGAACCATCAGATGACACGCAAGTGGTTTCTTCTTAAGTGGTAATGTCTTGTACAAAAGGACCCCAGATCTCAACTTGTTAAGATGTGTTGATACCGAAGAGGCCGTAAGGATCATGCATGAAGTACACGTAGGAGTGTGCAGACCCCACATGAATGGGTATGTTTTAGAAAAGAAAATCCTTCGAGCGGACTATTACTGGATAACCATCGAAAATGACTGCTTCAGCTTTGTCCGGAAGTTCCATCAGTGTCAGGTGCACAGTGATTTGATTCATGCACCTCCCACAGAATTACATCCCATGTCAGCACCTTGTCCATTTGTCGCTTGGGGCATGGACATCATTGGGCCGATCGAGCCGAAAGCCTCAAATGGGCATAGGTTCATACTGGTTGCCATTGACTACTTCACGAAGTGGGTTGAAGCCATCACTCCCAAATCGGTCACCAAGAAAGCTGTGGTAGATTTTGTGCACTCCAACCTTATTTGCTGCTTTGGCATTCTTGCAACTATCATCACAGATAATGCTGCAAACTTGAATAGTCAATTGATGGGAGAGATATGCGAACAATTCAAAATAATGCATAGTAATTGTACTCCTTATTGGCCCAAAGCCGATGGTACCGTTGAAGTCGCAAATAAGAACATCAAGAAGATTTTGAGAAAGATGATTCAGACCAGGAAATGGCATGAAAAGTTTCCTTTCGCATTACTGGGATATCGCACCACGGTGCGCACATCGGTAGGAGCAACCCCATACATTTTGGTCTATGGAACTGAGGCCGTGATACCCGCAGAGGTGGAAATCCCTTCTCTCCGGATCATCGTTGAATCCGAGATTGAGGACAATGCGTGGGTTAAGACCCGTCTGGAACATCTAACCTTAATTGATGAAAAGCAGATGGCTGCGGTCTGCCACGGGCAGTTGTACCAACAAAGAATAGCCCGTGCTTATAACAAGAAAGTGCGGCCCAGAAATTTTGAAGTAGGACAACTTGTGTTAAGGCGCATTCTCCCTCATCACCAGGAAGCAAAAGGAAAATTTGCTCCTAATTGGAAGGGCCCATACATCATTAGAAAGATATTGCCGAGATGAGCATTGTATTTGGGTGATATTAAAGGAAATGATCCCGAAGCATCTGTGAATGCTGATGCAGTAAAAATGTACTATGTTTAGGCTTTCTGCAGCAACGACTTTGTTCAATTAGGATGACGAAGACTTTCATTCTTGCTATCCAAACACTATCAATCTTTTGCAAACCCTTTGAGTCGGTTACCTTTCCTTGATCACCCTCTTTGGAACCCGAAAGTATTATTGAAAAAAAAATATGAAAAAATGAATGGAAAATGATTGAAAAAAAACAACAAAAACAAAATATTTTTCCTGAACTACGTCTGACTTGATTCCGAAAGGATACGTAGGCAGCCTCTCTCTGGGATTCAGTCACACCAATGCAAAAATCCTAATTCCCCCAAAAAGTGAAGCTGGGGCGGATGATATAATGGATCGGCAATGAGCCTAGCAGAACGGTTCCAAAGTTGTAATTCCATCTAGATTCTTTTTACCCAAACCTTGTCCAAGTTTTTCTGATCAATTGACAAAGGCATTGAAATCAGAAAACACCATCGTTGGAATCTGATACAATTAAACTGAGAGAAATAAAATGAGAAAGCCTTATCGGTGAAAACCTACAGGCACCATAAGGTAACATTGAGCAGAGAAATTGAAAACGAGAGAGTCCGTTTAGTGAAAACTTGTAAGGAGCACTATCGGGCGATGGTGAGAAGAGAAATGAGAGAGGTCGATTGGTGAAAACCCGCAAAGGGCTCCGTCTTTCGAAAGGAAGACGTTTCCCACCACTGAAAAGTCCTGGCAAGATTCCCTGGTTTTGAAACACGGGTCAATGAGTTTATGAGAAGTTGGTAAATTTGTGTGGGTCGGGCATCCAGTCCAAGAAGCATGTTATGTCTATTTGAAGTCTGCATGCACCCCAGATAAGTCCTTCTTTTCTCCTTGAAAGGGACGCTTCTCTTTAAATTCATTTTCTTGCTTTTTGTTTACTTTTTTCTTGAATCCCTTTCGATCTAACACTGTTCCAAAAACTAATACAAAGAAAAGGTGGCAAGACTGGCTTTACAGGGCTTTGCCTAGTAAAAGCTAAAGAAAAGTACCCAGCCTCAGCGGATGCGTCAGGACAATCTCGACCGGCTATGATGGCTAATGCTCTAAAAGCAAACTTATTGAAAAGAAAAAGAAGGTCAAGGGCAAAGGCCTTAAAGGAAGAATAAAGTGAAAGGGTCGAAGCCCCATGCGGGCGAGTCGTCATGAAAACCTAAAGGTTGAGCCTTTTGGTTTGAAAGAGAGATGAATCTTCAAAACCAGCAAGCAGCAGAGGTTCTCAACAGAAGCTGGACGGGGATCAAGAAATTGAGACGATCAAGGCCACAAAATAAACCACTATTTCAAACTAACAATTGTTCTTTGTTAAAAATTTGAAACAGGTGCAATCCAAGCAACCGTGGAAAAAGCAGGTGCGACCAAAAAGAAAAAGAAATGCACATGTGCTAAAATAGCTTTGCAGCAAATAATCAATCCAAAAAGGGAATTTTTTCCAAGTTCTTTCTTGCATATTATTAAAAATGAAAAAAAGAGATAAGAAAAAGAAGAAAATCCCAAAAAAGGATAGTTTAGAATTCCCGATATCAACCTTTTACTTTTGTTTGCCAATATTAGGGCTCCAATCCCTAAGTTGCGCCTTTTCGACATAGGGCCTCCATTCCCTAGTCGCCTTTTGCCAACAGTAGGGCTCTAATCCCTGAGTTGAGCCTTTTTAGACGTAGGGCCTTCATTCCCTAGTCGCCTTTTGCCAACATTAGGGCTCCAATCCCTTAGTTGTGCCATTTTAGACATAAGGCTTCCATTCCTTAGTTGCCTTTTGTCAACATTAGGCCTCCAATCCCTGAGTTGTGCCTTTTTAGACATAGGGCCTCCATTCCCTAGTCGTCTTTTGCCAACATTAGGGCTCCAATCCCTGAGTTGCGCCTTTTTAGACATAGAGCCTCCATTCCCTAGTCTTCTTTTGCCAACATTAGGGCTCTAATCCCTGAGTCGAGCCTTTTTAGACATAGGTCCTCCATTCCCTAGTCGCTTTTTGCCAATATTAGGGCTCCAATCCCTGAGTTATGCCTTTTTAGACATAGAGCCTCCATTCTCTAGTCGCCTTTTGCCAACATTAGGGCTCCAATCCCTGAGTTGTGCCTTTTTAGACATAGGGCCTCAATTCCCTAGTCGCCTTTTGCTAATATTAGGGCTCCAATCCCTGAGTTGCGCCTTTTAGATATAGGGCCTCCATTCCTTAGTCGCCTTTTGCTAACATTAGGGCTCAAATCCCTGAGTTGCGCCTTTTTAGATAGGGCCTCCATTCCCTAGTCGCCTTTTGCCAACATTAGGCCTCCAATCCCTGAGTTGTGCCTTTTAGACATAGGGCCTCCATTCCCTAGTCGCCTTTTGCCAACATTAGAGCTCAAATCCCTGAGTTGAGCTTTTTAGATATAGGGCCTTTATTCCTTAGTCGCCTTTTTCGCCAACATTAGGGCTCCAATCCCTGAGTTGACATTTTAGATATAGGGCTCCATTCCCTAACCTTTTCCATCCTAGATAAACATAACTCTTGTTTTATTCAAAAAAAAAAGTGCAGAGTTTTGTCACAAATAACTCACCAAATTTTCCTAGTGAAAACTGGGGCAGAAATATTTTGTTCGCTTGTTTGTTTTGGTGTCTGAATAGGTTTTATCTCGAGGTACATGATTCGAGATGACCAAAAGAATGAGTCTCAATCCAAAATAAAGAAAAGAAAAAAAAGAACAAGAAGAAGTGAATTCAAAATGCTGAAGCAGACAAAGATGCGGACGACTCAAAATTTGATTGAAGTCACAATTATCGCCTGTCCCACTTTGATCCAATGCTGAAGAAAGAATCGGTATCTACAGCTCGCGAGCAACAAGATTCAGATCGGGATCCACATCAAAATCAGCTAAGACTCAAGATCAAGCTTCAAGAGATTTATAGATAGGAATCTTGTAAATCGTAGTTGATAGGCATATCTAGCTTAGCTCTTGATTTTCCTTTTCGGTGTAATAAGGAGGTCAGTAAGCAGTAGCGGTAGCATCAGCAGCGAAATCACAGCTCCTGGTAGTCCCAGGCACCAAAACTTCTAGAACTACACCGACCTGATTCCTTTATAGCCAAGGATATATTGGCAACCTCTGAAGCAAGGTTCAGTCAGACATTTTCAAAAAATGCTTCTCATGGAGTGCCAAGCGGGCAAAAATCCCTCATAATTGCTCATTTATCTTTGTCCGAAAATCCTTCGTGTCTCCGAGCAAAGAGGGGCAGCTGTGAGCACGTGATTTTGCCTCGCATGAATTACTCCTATAGAATTCTTAGATTTAGGAATTTTCTTTTAATTATTTGATTTTTAGGATTTAATTGCATAATTTTCATTTTTATTAGCATTTTTGTGCGCATTTTTAATTTAAAAATTCACAAAAATACAAAAATACGTTGCATGCAGATTTAAGATTTAATTTTGCATATTTTAAATTAATTAGTAATTAGGATTTTACAAAAATACAAAAATCACAAAAATATGATTTATTTTTTTTAGCTTTGAATTTCGTTAGTTTTCCTTTAATTGTTTTAATTAATTGTGTTAATCATCATTTAGGTTTAATAAGTTTGATTAGGTCCTACGATTTAATTCAGATTTTTATTTTTAATTTTTGAAAAGAAAAAGAAAAGAAAAGATTAAAAAAAGGAAATAAAAGAAAAGAAAAACAAAGAGAGATCAACATTGGGTCAATCTCCTTCAATCTAGTCAAGCCCAAGCCAAAAATTACCTGAACCCATCCAAACAAGCCCCATACCAGCCCAAACCCACGTCCAATACCCGGTCCACCCCCATCCAATTCAAACGACGTCGTTTGCTCTCCGTTTGATCTCAACCGTCGAGGTTAGGAGATCTAACAGATGAGAAGCTAGGGTGTCTTTGATATATAAGTGTCCTAACGACACCCCCTACCCCTCGTCTATCATCTCCCAAACCCTAGAGATAGTCTCTCCCTATCGTCTCCGCCATCTGCCGCCGCCGGAAATCGCTTGCAGCAACGACGAGTCCCAAAACCACCCCAAAATTTCACCATAGCTTCCTCTCATCTCCCTCATACCCATGCCACCATTTGTTCCCCTCGAATCCCATTGGAAACCCCCAAATATCCCAAACCCTAGGGTGCCGCCTTTGAATCCTCCGTCGTGGCTGGCGGCGCCACCACCAAAATACCCTCAAATTAACACCAAAGAACCCCCAAGCCTCCCTCTTCCCTAATCTATAACCTAATCCCTTCAAATCACCCTGGAATTGTTCGAATTTGAAATCAGAGAACCTTAAAACCCTCGAAGTCCCAAGTCAACGTTCCCTTGAATATTCTGGGCCCAAATCGATCATATTCGCGTATTTTTGATAAATAAAGCACACGATTAATTTTGATTTGGGCCAGAAATCAAAATCGAAGGCTAAGGGGTATTATTAGGATTTTTTATTAAATTCTAGGTACTGATTCAAGCTTCTTTCTTCTCGTTGTATTTTTCTTTTCTTGTTTTTTCGTTTGAATCTATTTTTATTTTTTATTTTTTTTGTTCTTTGTTCTGTCTCACATGCTTTTCTTTTATTATTATATGTTCATTTCCTATTTTTCTATTTTATATGTTTCATTAATTAGGTTAATGATAAAATTAGTTTATATAGTTTTAGGTTTTTTTTATTGAATAAAAACTATTAGTCAATTTTCACCCTTGGTTTAATTCTGATTTCCTTGTTCTCTTTTGTTGGAATTTTGGTTAGTCCTCTAAATTAGGGACTTGGACTTGTTTGAATTAATTCTTGGAAACCAGTAGGCCTAGTAATGAACTCATTTGGGTCTATTCACACCCATTGAATTGTGTCATTTGGCTAGGATTCCTGTTTGGTAGACTAGAGGTAAATACAGGGGTCATTAGGGGTAGTATAGGCAACACACTTAGGGAATCTTAGTGTAACTGCCTAGAAAACTTCTAGTAGGGGGATTCTTTGTGAATTTCAGACTTTTTGATAGTATAACTTGGAAAACAATTCAGAATTTTAGGGATTCCTAAGCAAAAAACATAAATTAAAAAAGGACCTAAGGGGTAAACAAAAATCAGCATGGCTGCCCTAATTGTTTGCCTATAAAGGCATGTCATTCTTGCAAGATAGATGGGAGAGAGCTGAAAAACACAGATTTCAGAGAATTTTAAGAGCTAAAATACAGAAATACAGATTGCTGAAAATTTGAGAGCTAAAAGTACTGTTCTATTGAATATTCCCCTCTTTGATTTCTAAAATTCTCAATCCCTGAAATAACTGGTGATTTTTGTGAGAGTTAAAAATGGTTTGAATCAGAAGTTGAGATCGATTCTCTAGGATTTGAAAAGGATCTGTTGTTTCACTCTCTTTGGTCTTAAAAGCTGGGCTGAATCTATTTGTTGAAGAGTGTTACATGAGTTGGATTTTTGGCTTCTAAATCTCTGCTGGTTGGAGTTGATTTCTAGCTGAAGCTACTGTTTTATTGTTGTTGCTACTTCCTTACTCCTTTTTCTTTAATTTCTAGGTACAATTTTATGAATCTCTCATAATGTGAAATCCAGTTTGAAGATAGAATGAAGCAGTTTTTTTTATATCTTAATATTATTTTTCTTTGTGCTGAAAGTGTTTATTTCTTTCATGACTCTATACCTTGTTCATTTCGATCAGTGATGTAGTTTAGTGATTTTTCTCTTAGAATAGTTGAGATCTCAGGCTGTAACCAATTGTGGACTGTTGAGACTATGACATATTTAGATCTTGTTTGGTTGTTTAGTTTTAGTAGAGTAGGTTAATTTTGCAATCCATATTAGCTAAATGTAGAAGTGATTTGGGAATTGTCAAGTTTTATTACTGTCCAACATATGTAAACTTGATATTCTTTTAGTAGTTTGACCAGGCCATAATAATTGAGCTTTTGTTGTTCATAAAGCATGGAAATCATCAAGAGTTTAGTCTATAATTGTACTGATTCCTTTTAAGTGTCTTCAAGATTTTGCTATCATGTTTTAATTGTTAGTTTAAATTTTAAATTTGGAATATTGTGTGAGCCTGAAAATGATTATAGGATTAATATGTTTGTTTTGTACAAGTATTAATTCTATGGCTAATAGATGTTTAAAATGGTTCTTAGTTAAATCCTGATCTATGTTTCAACAGTTGGCTTCCATAGCCTTAGCTTTGAGGTCATTTGACTCGAGTTTGGAAATCTGCAAAAATTTAAAATTCAATTGTTCCTGCATTTTCTTTAGTTTGAACATTTTACTCCTGCGGTCGCCTGGATTCGACCCCCTGATTTCTTTCTTATTTGATTTGGACATGCTTCGTTCGATTTGGGCCTGCTTTGAGCCCAAGTTAATTTCGGTCCGACATGTTAAGGCATGGCCGCCTTCAGCTACTGTGTTGGCCCAAGATAGGTATCATTGAGGCATCTATCTCGCATGCATGGATTGGGTTTCTTTTGGGCCCATAATTGAAATAGTAGCTGGTCCATTAATAATTAAATATAGTAGGCCTTGGATTTTTTAAAAATTGACATTAAGATTTTAATAAGGTGCCTTGGATTGATGTTAGGCCTTTCATTTCTTTAATCAAGTTAGAATAAATGGAGGTGCGCCACGCCAAATAAAATAATAAATGCGTGGCCCTCTTTAATTATTTCATCTAAAATGCTTAGAACTCGGGAGGTGCCATTTAGCGAATTTTTATGGCCCTCTCAAAATTAACAATGCGTAGTTGCTTTAGGCACATATTTTAATAATCTACTTTCCTAAACTCGGGTGCACATTTAAGTAACCCAAATCCAAATCTCAATGATGTTAAAATATATCAAAAACCACGGGTACATTTATGTGACTTGGTTCAAGACGTATTTTAATAACGTTGCAATATTCCTTAAAATTAAAGGAAAGCGGTTAAAAGTTAAAATTGCACCATAGGTTTGAACATATATTAAAATAAGATAATAGGCCAATTATAATAGTTTAAGCGACCGTGCTAGAACTACGAAATTCGGGGGTGCCTAACACCTTTTCCCAGGTTAACAGAATTCCTTAGTCAGAATTTCTAGTTCGCAGACTTCACAAGGAAAGTCGAAATTTTCCTCGATTTGGGATTCAAAATAAATCGGTGACTTGGGACACCAAATAAACTATCCCAAGTGGCGACTCTGATCAATAAATAATTTTATTTTGAATAATGTCACTTAAAGTGAAAAAAACTCCCTTATACTCTATCCTTTCGGGGTGGTGTGTAACCTTTTGCTTCGACCTGATGTGGGAGAATCCGTTTCAATACTTGCTGCCCTACTTCAAATTTTCTGGGGCGCACCTTCTTATTGTATGCTTTTGCCATTCTTTTCTGATACAACTGGCCATGACATACTGCTGCCAATCTCTTTTCATCGATTAAGCTCAACTGCTCCAGTCGAGCTTTGACCCATTCATCATCATCAATCCCGGCTTCAGCGACAATCCGGAGGGACGGAATTTCGACCTCTGCTGGTATTACTGCTTCAGTTCCGTATACCAACAAATAAGGAGTTGCACCAACTGAAGTACGAACAGTAGTGCGATAACCCAACAATGCAAAGGGTAGCTTTTCATGCCACTGTCTGGACCCTTCTACCATTTTTCTCAAAATCTTCTTTATGTTTTTGTTGGCTGCCTCAACTGCACCATTCGCCTTAGGACGATACGGGGTGGAATTACGATGTGTAATCTTGAACTGTTGACATACTTCTTTCATCAAACTGCTGTTAAGATTAGCACCGTTGTCTGTGATGATTACCTTTGGGATCCCAAATCTACAGATGATATGGGAATGGACAAAATCCACCACTGCCTTCTTGGTCACTGACTTGAAAGTCTTGGCCTCTACCCATTTGGTGAAATAATCAATGGTTACCAGAATGAACCTATGACCGTTGGAAGCTGCCGGCTCAATAGGTCCAATGACATCCATGCCCCATGCAACAAATGGCCAAGGTGCTGACATTGTATGTAATTCTGTTGGCGGAGAATGAATCAAATCTCCGTGTACCTGACACTGATGGCATTTCCGCACGAAGCTGATACAATCACGCTCCATAGTGAGCCAATAATATCCTGCTCGTAGAATCTTCTTTGCCAATACATATCCGCTCATATGTGGCCCACAAACTCCGGCATGGACCTCTGTCATTGCTGTCATGGCTTGACTGGCGTCTATACATCTCAACAATCCCAAATCTGGGGTTCTTTTGTACAACACTCCTCCACTGAGGAAAAACCCATTTGCCAATCGCCGAATGGCTCTCTTTTGATCTCCGGTTGCCTGTTCCGGGTATATCCCCATTCGGAGGTATTCCTTGACATCATAAAACCATGGCTCGCCATCCATTTCTTCCTCTATCATGCTACAATAAGCATGCTGCTCGTGAACCTGAATATGCAATGGGTCAACATGAACCTTATCTGGGTGGTGCAACATTGATGCTAAGGTGGCCAATGCATCGGCAACCTCATTGTGAACTCTTGGAATGTGTCTGAACTCCACCGATCGAAATCGCTTGCTCAGATCGTGCAAGCACTGTCGATATGGTATAAGCTTCAAATCTCGTGTTTCCCATTCACCTTGAATTTGATGTACCAGGAGGTCCGAGTCCCCCAAGACCAAGACGTCCTGGACATCCATGTCTGCGGCTAACCGTAACCCCAAAATGCAGGCCTCATATTCAGCCATGTTGTTGGTACAATAGAAACGCAGTTGCGCCGTAACAGGATAGTGATGTCCTGTTTCTGAAATGAGTACCGCTCCTATTCCAACTCCCTTTGAATTTGCGGCTCCATCAAAGAAAAGCTTCCATCCTGGTTCCTCAGTCGATTCTACCTCGTCTATATGCATCACTTCTTCATCGGGGAAATACGTCCTCAGTGGCTCGTACTCTTCATCAACAGGGTTCTCAGCTAAATGATCAGCCAACGCTTGGGCCTTCATGGCCGTCCTCGTCACATAGACGATGTCAAATTCTGTGAGTAATATCTGCCATTTCGCTAACCTCCCTGTGGGCATAGGCTTTTGGAAGATATACTTCAATGGATCCAAGCGTGAAATGAGATAAGTAGTATATGATGACAGATAATGTTTTAACTTTTGTGCCACCCATGTTAGGGCGCAGCATGTCTTCTCTAGTTGAGTGTACTTAACCTCATATACTGTAAATTTCTTGCTGAGATAATAGATGGCTTGCTCCTTCCTCCCTGTACTGTCGTGTTGCCCCAGTATGCAGCCAAACGAATTCTCCAGTACCGTCAGATAGAGAATCAATGGTCTTCCCGGTTCAGGTGGAACCAACACGGGTGGATTTGACAGATACCCCTTGATTTGGTCAAATGCTTCCTGACATTCCGTCGTCCATTCTACCGCAGTGTCTTTCTTCAACAGCCAAAATATGGGCTCACAGGTCGCTGTAAGTTAAGCAATGAACCTGCTGATATAATTTAATCTTCCCAACAGACTCATCACCTCCATTTTGTTCTTCGGCGGTGGCAAATCCTGGATGGATTTGATCTTTGATGGGTCCAACTCAATACCTCATCGGCTGATGATGAATCCTAGTAGCTTTCATGACGGAACCCCAAAGGCACATTTGGCTGGGTTGAGCTTAATATCATACCTTCGAAGTCTTTGGAAGAACATCCTTAGGTCTGCTACATGGTCTTCTTGACGCCTGGATTTTATGATCACATCATCCACGTACACTTCAATCTCTTTGTGTATCATGTCATGAAATACAGTAGTCATTACTCTCATGTACATTGCCCCAGCATTCTTCAAGCCGAACGACATTACCCGGTAGCAGTAAGTTCCCCATGGCATAATGAAAGCCGTCTTTTCTGAATCTTCTTCATCCATTAAGATCTGATGATATCCTGCATAGCAGTCCACAAAGGATCCGATCTTGCACCCGGCGCAATTATCGATCAAGATATGGATGTTGGGTAATGGAAAATTATCCTTAGGGCTCGCCTTGTTGAGATTGCGATAGTCAACATATACCCTAATCTTCCCATCTTTCTTCGGCACTGGTACCACATTGGCCAATCAATCGGGATATCGAGTGGCGCGAATAACTTTTGCCTGTAGCTGCTTGGTCACTTCTTCTTTGATCTTCACACTCATATCTGTCTTAAATTTCCTCAGTTTTTGCTTGATAGGAGGACATGCCGGGTCAGTGGGCAATTTGTGAACCACTAGATCGGTGCTTAATCCCGGCATGTCATCATATGACCATGCAAAAACATCTTTGAACTCAATGAGGGTTTTGATTAATTCCTCCCTAATACTTGGCTCAATGTGGATGCTAATTTAGGTTTCCCTGACATCGTTTGCATCCCCTAAATTGACAGCTTCAGTGTCATTCAGATTAGGCTTTGGTTTCTCTTCGAACTGTCATAATTCTCTGTTTATTTCCTCGAAGGCTTCATCCTCGTCATATTCAGACTCATTATCATAATCAACCTCTTGT
>MU780915.1:0-13543 GCA_026770625.1 Nicotiana glauca
CAAAGACCTCCAAAATTACACCACCTCTTCCCCATGACCTCCCCATGTCCATGCCACCCTCAGCTTCCCTCGAATGCTAGCCCGGCATCTCGAATATATAATCTAAGCCATGAACCCTAGCGCCGCCACAAGATCCCCTGGTGGCGGCGCCGACTCAAATCACCACCACACTAATACCGGACAACCACGACAACTCCTGCTCCCAAACACTATGATAGTTTCCCTCGAATCATCCAGGAACCCCTCGAAACTTAGATTAAAAGTCTAACCCTAAAAAAAATTCGAAAATCCAAATCAAATTGTTGCGGTTGATTTCAGCCGAACCTGATGTTAATCATTTGTTCTCGAAGAGAACACACGATTAATATCACGTTGGACCGGAAATACGAAGGTTTGAAGCTTCAAGTCGCTCTTCTTCTCAGCCTGAGTTATGCATTAGGTATTCCAGCCTTACTTTCCGTTTATTTTAATTTATCTTTCCTTTTGTTCTATTCTTCTTCTACCCCTTTCTTCTAAAATTTTTTGTGTTTTTGTGTGATTGTGTGTCCTGTTTGGATAGTTTTATTAGGCCATCATCTTTGAGCCCTGTAATCGAACAATTAGCTGTGTTTTAACTGTCTAGTTCGTTATCTAGCATGAAAGAGAAAATCAGTTGTCGAGTTTGCCCGTCAATGTTTGAAATGTTAGTAGCTAATATGGTCGTTTGGTGCTTAAATGTGTCAAAACTTGAATTTCAGAAGAGTTAGCCTTTGATGGTTTCAATGCCATTTTCATACTCTGAAGTGTTATATGTGAAATATTTTTGACAGTCTAGTAGCAAAAACCCTTAATTTGATAACATGTGTTTGGGTCACACATTTTATTTCTGATTCAAATTGAAGGGCAAATTTTAATTTTCAGATTAAACAAACACAGTAATTAAGGGAAACAAATTAAGTGGTCTATCGGGGCATGCCTGGATTAAAAAACAGGTTGCCCATACCAGCTTGAGTCTAAAAAAAGGGGAAATGGGTTTAATAATGCAATGGGACATTCATAGTGGGTTTTAGGGAATATGATAGGGGAATAGCATTTTCTTAATTAGCTTTAATGCTCTTAAGAACTGGAAGGGGTCAAAATTTTGGATAAATACAGGAAGACCTTAAGAGAGTGAGAGGAGTTTTGACAGACAAAAGATAGAAAGAGAGGGATGGGATTTTTGGACTGAAACAAAAAAGAGATAGAATTTTAAGGCAGTCTAGTAGAGCTTGAAAACACTTGAAAAATACTTGTGAGTTTTGAGTTAGTTGTTGAGAGTTAAAGAAAAACAAAGAGAGTATAAACTGAATACTATTCCATTGAATTTTCGGTTCAGTTTCGAGATTCATTAGCTGATTTTGATCTTCCCTCCTAATTTCAATTGGCTGGAACTTCTTCTCAGATCTGTTGGTCCAGTTTTGGTTTAACTCAAGTTCAATTGAGTCTTTTTGGGTGTTGACTATTGCTGTTGGATTTTACAAATCATTTCGTGCTTTGTTTGAGTGTGTTTCTGGTTTGGAATTGGTGTTGCTGTCTGATTGGCTGCTGCTATGACCTGTTGTGCCATTTGCTCAGTCTGTAGCTGACCTCCTTTTCTTCTTCTTGTATTTCCATTATCCAGGTACTTCTTTTGATCTCATATAAGTTTTGATGAAGCCATATAGTTGATTTTAAGAGCAAATTAAGCAAAAGAGTCAACTGAAGTTGAATCTTGAGTATAGCTCATTCCTGTTCAGTTTTAACGTGCAAAAACGGTCTGTTTATTTGATGTTTGATGTTGTATGCGTAAATGGATCAATTTTGGACTATCTAGATTCATATGGGACTATATATGGACTGTATGAAGTGTTGTGCCCTCAGATTCATATGAGCTTTTCAATTCTCTGTTAGGATAATAGAACACTATGTTAGTTGTTCTTTTCATATATGTGTTTAAAATTAGCTCAATAAATGAGATAGAACATGTAGTCGATGTCGTCACTTTCAACCTGTAATTGAACAAGTATGTGTTGGACTCGTGAACCTCGAATTTGCATTTGTGTTGTCTTCACTGATATCCTTAACGTAGTAGATCTAGAATTATATGACAACTGTAGATGTGGCATTAAAATTGAGTTGAAATTAATACATAGGTTCTTGCTTACACTAAGCCCAGGCAGAATAGATAGCTTTGGTAATAACTTAAATAATGCAGTTCTAGAATCACAAATTCCTTGAATAAATAATGTTAGTTTGAGTAGGTTCTAAATATAGTAGACTTGTTTTGAAATGGGATCATTAGCCTGTTCATGCATGGCGTTAAATGAAATCACATAATCGAGCTGCTCCTACTGGTTTATGTCCCAGTTCTATTTTTGCCTCTAATAGTATTCATGAACTTACCAGCAAATACATACCTGGGCCTGGAATTGAAATTAAATTGGTTGAAAGGAAGATCAATATTAATTTAGTAAGTAGAAATAAAAGTTGAAAGATTGCAAGTATAAGTTAACTAATTTTCCCTTCTTGGGCCTACAATATAGTAAGACATGAGGATTGCAAATCCGAGTTATTGTTATACCTAGATCATATAGTGATACTATTTTGTTTGAAATCGTGACGTAGGTATAACACTTTACTCAAGTGATATGAGATTAAGGGCATGTTGTTGGGATCGTTTGGAGTAAGGCAAGTGCTGGCAATTCCTCCCTCTCCCTATTGATTCCTCTTTATATTAGCCTTGAGGCATGTTTGTTGCGGCTGCTCATAAACAGGTTGTGCTAGTCCATTAATTTGGATTTGGCGTGGAGGCTACAATTCTTAGTTTGGCATAGCATAAGTTTGGACTTTTGAGTTAGGTAGTGGATTCGAATTAAGAGGTCCTCCCTTTTGTTCGAATCCGGACTCGAACTCAAGGCCTGAAAATTACGATGTTAATTAACCCTTTTTTAATTATTATTAGAGACAAATAAAAAATAGAAAAATCGTAGTTGCTTTTAGGTTTGCCTTTTAAATAATAAATAAGATGAGTCTCGCTAAACAAAACACATAAATTGCGGGGCCTTCTCAAATGTATATATTAAAATACTTAGATTTCGGGACAGGCCATTTAGAAAATTTCATGGCCTTCCCCAAAATAATAACGCGTTAGTCTCTTTAGGCGCGTATTTTAATAATATTACCTCCCTAAACTCGGGTGCACATTTATGTGACCCAAATCTAAATCTCAACGATGTTAAAATATGTCAAACCACAGGTGCATTTATGTGACGTGGTTCAAGACACGTTTTCACGGCGTTGCAATTCTCTTTAAAAATAATAATAATAAAAGCGGTTAAAAGTTAAAATTTGCACCTAGGTTCATAATTGTATAAAAATCAGATAATTAAGCCAAATATAACAGTTGAGCGACCGTGCTAGAACCACGGAACTCGGGAATGCCTAACACCTTCTCCCATGTTAATAGAATTTCTTACTCGGATTTTTGATTCGCGGACTGTTAATAGAGTCATTCTTTTACTCGATTCGGGATTCCAACTGGTGACTTGGGACACCATAAATCTCCCAAGTGGCGACTCTGGATCGCTTAATAAAAGAATCCCGTTTCGATTGTCCTTTAACTGGAAAAACTCCTTTACGCCCTTACGGGGGTAGGAAAAAGGAGGTGTGACAGCTCTGGCGACTCTGTTGGGAATGGTAAACCAAGAACTTTTAGTTCAGGGTTTAAGAATTCGAGCTTAGAATAATTGTTATACTTGGCTTTATCTGATTTTCCTACATGTTTCATGCTAAATGTGTTAAGTGCTTTACCGCTTTGATATTATCTGAACTGTATATAAACTGTGCCGAAACCCTTCTCTTCTCACCTTCGGGGATGTGCTTACTGGTTGAGACTCCTTATTATGTTAGTGTCATACCCTGAAATAAGAATAGGCCGGATAACTTACAAATCCGGACAATCTCACGGGTCCCCGATACGTAGCCCCCTTCTCGACTCGAGTTGTCCTCTCGGGTACACTGTTTAGAACTCATGCCCAAGTATTGAACCTAGAATAACTTGACTTCATGCCGCGAACACTTATTTGCATCGTGTTGCATTGGACTTAGGGGACTCAACACAGGGGTTGGGTCCGTCTAGGACAGATAACCTGAAATGAAAAGACCTTCCTGATGCATCTTACGTGTTGCATATGCATTTATTTATCTCGGACTTGCATGCTGACCGGATTTGGAGTATTTGGGAAAATTGAAAAAGAGAGAAATAGCAGTGTGGAGAGATAATGATATATTTTTAGAAATAACCAATGTCAAAATAGTGTCGAAACTCTGCCGAATTTTTGAGAAAAAAAAAATAATAAGAAGGAAAAAAAAAATTGTTTTCAAAAATGGTTTGTTTTGTTGGTCGAGAAAAATAAAAAATAAAGAGTTTTATTTTCAAATAGTTTGTTGAAAAAGAAAATACAAAAAGAGTATTGTCTTCCGAAATAGCGTATTTGTCAGTGAAAAAGAGTCTTATTTCCGAAAATAAGTAGTTTTATTGGCAGAACTACATAAGGTTGATTCTCACCAGATGTGGGATACGTAGGCAATCCATATTGGGTTCAACTATTTGAAAAAAAAATTAAAGAAAAAAAAGGAGAATTTTTTTAGGGAAATAAATATCGTTGTTTTGCCATGAGAAATGGTGACGTCATTCTTGTCCAAAATAGCTGAATGTCCCCAAAGGAACGTCAGGAGACCGTTTTTACAAGAACGACCGCCTTTGGTCATTTCTCAAAATTTTTGACCGGTTAGCAAACACATCCTTTAAATCTTCTTCGAAGTGCTGAAAGGTCGTATTGACAAAACCGGATATTTTATGAAATTTTTGAGAAAACAGTGATGATTTTATGTTAGTCTATTTTAGGCTGTATTGTCGTTTCGATGTTAGAATCTTTTGGAGTCTGTTAATATTGTAATAAAGTGTGTCGTAATAAATACATTTTTTTTTCTTTTATGGAAAACTTGAAAAAAAGAAAAATCCAATTTTTTTTAACTAGTCATTTGGCACTTATGCCAGAACTACGAAACGATCTGATTCATGCAGGGACATGATACGTAGGCAATCCACATAAGATTCAACCACAATTATATATAAAAACTGGAAAAAAAATGAAAAAAATATATTTAAAAAAGGAAAAAATAAAAATAAAAACAAAAGTGAAAAATGTTGATAATAAGGACTGACTGAGTCCATTCTAACATGTTTTAAATTGTGAAGAAAGTTGAGGTGGTCAGTTTGTGGCAAGAGGACAACACAAGATCCGAGGAAAAAATGTAACTGACATCGAAGCTGTTACAAGTGCTCAAGAAACTCAGGATCAGAGGGTTCAACTAGAGTCTACCGTTTGAGGAAAATAGAATATCGAAACAGAAAATGACTGAAATGTGTCAAGCATGGGCCAATGGTCGAGGAGAGCCCCGTCATGAGTCACAATTTGCTACACAACAAGAGCACCACTCATATTCGTTTGATCTTCCAACAAACATTGAGAAGTCTTCCCGAAAAATGATACAAGAGGAAATAACCCAAAGAGTTAAAAGCATAGAACAACGGTTGAAAAACATGCGAGGGTTGGCAGGTCAAAAGAGTGTTGCCTTCAAAGATCTATATATGTTCCCCGATGTTTACTTGACGCCTGGTTTCAAGATTCCCAAATTTGAAAAGTACGATGGACATGGACACCCCATAGCACACTTGAAAAGGTATTGCAATCAACTAAGAGGTCTGGGAAGAAATGAAGAATTTCTAATAGCTTATTTTGGGGAAAGCCTTACGGGAGTAGCATCTGAATGGTTTTTGGATCAAGACACATCTCACCGGTACGTATGGAACGACATGGCACAGGCCTTTGTCAAACAGTTCCAATACAACATCGACATTGCCCCAGACCGCATTTCCCTTTCAAACCTGAAAAAGAAACCAAGTGAAATTTCAGGGAATATGCCCTTAAATGGAGAGAGAAAGCAGCTCGAGCTAAGTGTCACGACCCAATCTCCATACTCGATCGTGATGGCCCCTCTCGTATAGACAAGGCCAGCCAACTAACCCAATTCGTTTCTTTAACACTTAGTAAACATAAATATATGGAAAATGCAACTTAAAGAACATTAATTATCAACATTATAGCCTAACTCAGCCCGACCGGGGTGTCACAAGTCACGAGAATCTAGGAAGATCTTTATTACAATTTCAAAGTCTACAATACATAGAGTAAAATCTGGAAATCAAGAAGAAGAAGAAGAAGAAGAAGAAACTCGGTGCCGCGAATGCCGGCGGTCACCTTGCTTAGCTACGATAGCAATACCTTCAATCCGCTATTAACCCGCTACCCGGTAAACAATACCTGCAACTGCATGCGAGGTGCAGGGAGTAAAGTGAGTACTTCCAACTCAGTGGTAATAAGAGCGAATAATATCTGAGCGATAAGAAAGCACATATGAGCACTCCAAAATTCTATAAAAGAAAGTTCAACCCTTTGAGAAAAATAGCAAAATCGTAACACCGAGAAAATCCATTAGAAAATCTCAAGCTCGGTTAAAAATCTCTTTTGAAAATATGCCTTTTCAACAGTTGCGAAAATAATTTCAACAAGTACGAAATAATCAGAAATCTACCCTTCGAGCTCAGTATCAACCTCTCAGTACAGTATCAGCCCCGCGGGCTCACTCCCAACTCACAAAGTACAACATTAGCCCCTCGGGCTCAGCACTCCTTAACATGTAACACCAGGGTATATGGTCAACAAGGCAAGTAATAGCATGTATTCCAATGATATGTGAGTGCTAAAAATCATGCCACGTAGTACAAACAGGAATGAATACATGAATGCAATACAATGCACATGACCGCTGCGGAGCGCAGCCCGATCCATTTGGGTACCCTGTGCTTACTGGGCGTGTGTACAGACTCCGGAAGGGCTCCTACAGCCCAAGCGCTATAATACTGCGGCGTACAGTCCGATCCACATATTATATCACTGCAGCGTGCAGTCCGATCCATATAATATACTATTGTGGCGTGCAGTCCGATCCATATAATATACTACTACGGCGTGCAGTCCGATCCATGCATGTATATGTATATACTGCTGCGACGTGCAGACCGATCCATATCTCAGTCCAGAAATGCACACAAACACTGCTGCGGTGCGTAGCCCGATCCATGCTCAGTCCAGCAATGCACATAAGCCCCTTGGGCAATAGTAAAATAGCAGTTCTCAGCTCAAAACGTCAGTAAAATATCATTTAAGTTTTCAAATCTTAGAAAGATAGCTGAGTTTGCAAAATAGTATTTAGAACCTTGGATTGAGATCAAATAATATGCAACATAATACAAAAACAGTGATATCAATCCCTGAAGGACTCAAATAATCGGCACGAAGCCCAAAACATGGCAATCAGCCCAAATCATGATAGCATCATGTAGTTTTTAGTCAATCAGGCAGTAAAATCAACAACCGGGACAGACCAAGTCACAATCCCCAACGGTGCTCTACCCCACGCTCATACCTGGCGTGCAAGTCACCACAATACAGCACTATGATGTGCAAATCCGGGGTTTCAAACCCTCAGGATATCATTCACAAGTATTAATCACCTCGAACCGGCGAAGTCTCAAGCCTGCAACGCCTATGCCCCTCAAATCGTCCTCCATGCACGTCGAGTCTAGCCAAAAATAGAGCGAATACATCACAACATGCAAATGGGACAATACCCAATCGAAAACCATCGAATTATAGCAAGAACCTCGAAACTAGCAAAACCCGAGCCTCGGGCCCGCTTCTCGAAAAATTACGAAACTTAGATTACCGGATTCCTCGTCTCGCCACGAGTCCGTGCATACCAAGAACTCCCAAATCCGAGCTTAAATGACCTATCCAAATATCAAAAACTCAAGCCCTAGTTCTTCAATTTAGGCTTAATCTCTTGAACTTCTAGGTAGATTTCACAATAAATACGAGGTTTAATTTCAAAAATCCTACCCCCAATTGATTCTCTTTGAATCCCTCTTCAATCCGCTCTCCCAGGCTCAAAAATCGCTCAACAATGGAGGAAAATAACATAGGCTCGCAGATGAAATATTATTAAAAACCCTTCTGCCCAGGTGCTTTACTCTATACGATCACATACAGTCCATTGCGATCTCGTAGCACCAAAATCAATCTCCCAGAATTACCTTATGCGAACGCAACACATCCTACGCGAATGCAATGACATCCCAAAATACTCTATGTGATCGCATATAATCTCACGCGATCGCATAGAACAATTTCTACCAAATTACACTGTGCGATCGCATGACACACATTGCGATCGCATATAACAACCAATCACCCCTCAAAATTCCTTCTCTGCGATCGCATAGAGCAAATATGGGCTGCAATTTTTCTGCTGCAATTATGAAATTCCAAACCTCCCGATAGCCATCCGAAATCACCCCGAGGCCCCTCGGCACCTCAACCAAAAGTACAGATGTGATCTATTACCTTATTCAAACTTGCTCGAATCATCAGATCACTATAGTTAACATCAAAATCATCAAATTTCACCAAATCAAGGCCTAAGTTCATCCAAATCTTCTGAATTACACTTTCGATCAAAAACCCGACCAAACAATGTCCGAATGACCTGAAAATTTGAAGACATATCCAAAATCACCTAACGAAGCTATTGCAACTCCCGGAATTCCATTCCGACCCTTGGATCAAAATCTCACCTATCAACTGGAATTCGCCAAAATTCAAACTTCGCCAATTCAAGCCTAATTCTACACCGAGCCTCCAAATTCAATTCCGATCGCACTCCTAAGTCACAAATCATCCCCCAAAGCTAACCAAATCACCAGAATTCACATTCGAGCCCTCTAACTCAATAGTCAACATTTGGTTGACTTTTCCAACTTAAGCTTTCCTTAAAGAGACTAAGTGTCTCATTTCTTATCAAAATCAATCCAAATCAACTCTAACACACCACATACCGATAATGAAATATGAAGAAGCATGAAATAGGGGGAAACAGAGCAATAACACATGTGACGACGGGTCGGGTCGTCACATCCTCCCCAACTTAAACAAATGCTCATCCTCGAGCGTACCTAGAGTTGTCCTAGAAGCCAACCATGAGCTGAATGACCTTGCCAAGCATATACCCGGGGTGATCCCACGTCACCCTATCTCACATAGGTCCAATAATACAACACAACTGAAATTTCACAGTCCATCTAAACCATAAACCGTAGGACCACATTGCACTTTCCGAAATCATACTCAAAATCAGAACCTCACGTCAATATTCAGAATAAACTTGAACCAGCTGTAATAAACCACACCTGCAACCTCAGGTGAAATCATACAATATACCACACAATCCAGCACTTAAAACGATGGTCACTATTCATAGCAGTTGCCCACAATACTAAATTACCGATAGGAACCTCTTATTAGCTAAAGTCTTATTCCGACACTTTTATATACTGCCAACAATATATAAAACACGCGATAAACCGTAACCATTCCTCAGGTCAACCACTCATGAAACCACTTCCTTTTTTTTGACTAATACCACAGCAGCTTCCGAGCTGGACCTCGATATTATCCTTTTAACAAGTCAAGATCAAATTCGGTCGTATACATTAATGATTCAACGATGTCTTCTGACCAAACACACCACTTTGGTGATATGACACCTCATCACAGGCCTAAGCCACAACTTGCGTAATCCATGCACCAATGATGGGCGGTCTGAACATACTCAAATCATGACAAATGGCTCAAACAAAAGAGCTGTAACTCAAATTCCTCGGTACCATCCCAACACAAGCTTGGGACCCCGTCCCACATCATAGAAATAGAATACATGGATCTACCCCGAAGGGTCTAATCTCCACGTAGCCCCGCTACAATACGCGATCTTATCCGAACATTGTTACACATGAAGCACCTCAAGTCACCGTTCTCAAAAGTAGACAGCCACACACAGATTGGTGTATGAAACCAAGCAATCCATCACACCCACGGTAAAGTAAGTAATATACACCATTCAATCCTGGAAGGACACAACCGATGCACCATTCGCCGAGCAACACCCAATACGGACTTTCCTCAGAAACCAGGAACCAAGTCATACAAAATAGCATTTCGAAAACTATTCTCAATATCACACTTTTGCAACGTGCAACCCGATCCAGATAACATACCCGTTGCAGTGTGCCACCTGATCCACACAAATATCTCACATAGGGAGATGCATATCGAGCCAAATTTGCTCATTACAACAAAATACTGAGTGCATAACAATATCTATATATAGCATTGTAAGCTACAACACTCAAACACAACTGAGGTCCTTCCCCCTCAATTTCCACTATGAATCTCTATAGCACCGCACTATATGTGCCCAAAGTCTGAAAATCACAATGCCTCACAGCACCGAAATAGCAGCTCATTGATCTCCCCAGATCACTAACTAGCTCAATAACGAGAGATTAAACCTATCCCTCAATAATACATATCAGGGCCAACCAAGCCATCTCAATCTAAATACGTAGCCACATCGGCCTGCCAACGAACTCAATGCCAAGAAGCCTGAAACTGCTCCTTCCACTTTTTATAACTCTTGCTGGAGCCATACGATACGGTGCCCGACACCAAATCAATACCGAAATCCAGAATCTCGCCCAACGACATGCCCGGCCATAAGAAACGCATCCGAAAAGTTCTTCAATACTGGAATTGAATCAATGGTAGTAATCTCTATACTGACATCCGTCACAAAGATCCAATTAATAAAAGCAATCCTTGCCAGCCGTCCGCTGGTCTTTGGAACACAACCATTCTACTAGAACATAGTTCGATGCACCTTGCCACGTAATCGGTGGCATTTTCCGACATAGCCCACATTGCGACAACCATTCTACACCCCAATATCATATTCGGAATCTTATATACCAAGCTTCCTAACCCAATAGCCGCTAATGGTACCAATACACACTATCCACAACCACTACATAGCCTGAACATGAGAACTCCCAGCCTCCAGCTCCACATAGCACACAAATTACTATACCTGATCCTAAATTCTGCACTATAATTACATATTGCACCTCGAGTACCCAATCATTCTTCGAAGATATTCTAAAATTCTCCTGTGCCATCAAACACACTCAGATATCAGCAGTCGATCTATCAAGAAAAATGCCGCAACACTATCGAAGTGCCATCAACTTAATCACATTGCCATTTTTCCGCAACATATACCATTGTCAAATCACTATGATTAGCAACACTATTTCCTTAGTCATATGAGGATCACTCACCCTAATCATCTGAAGATCGATTCTTAAATCACCTGCAGCTGCCCATGCCGCTTAAGAATTTAAGAACTTTCCATCCCGAACTAAACCGGGCCTTACACATACAAATCCCAATCCTCCATAACATATCGCATATACCATGCCACACTAGGATACATGAGAACTTTTATCTTCCTTCCGCGCCGCAGACATCGACGCACTAAACTAGTCAAGAGCTTTCATTGATCCCATTTAGAAGAAAAATTATTACACACTCCATGCTTCGCATACCCATAAGAAATATACTCATCTTCAAACTACGGTAAAACCCAACAAGAACTTTATCCCAATTCCATCTATCAAATTTCCTTTCTGATTCATCATCAACTTGATATTTCGCCCTCGCTGTAGAATCACAATGCCTCAATCCAGGCCTACCACAGGAGATTCAAACATAAGACCACCTTGTCTAAGACTCATAGGCCACCGAATACTCTCGCAATGCTTCCCAGAAATACCACGTTCCAGAATACTTTACTTAAAGACCTCCTGCGAACCCGAATTCGCTGCCATTACTTTACAAATGCCGATACATAGGATCCCATAATTAACATAACAATACCACAAGCCTCGACATTCCCCGATGAATAAACAGTCTCTGACCACATACACAACCTTGAGACACCTGATTGATACATGTACAATCTTGAACATATTAAAACCATTCACGAGAGTCATTCACTCTTATTCAAACTGCAATTTACCTGACTTAACGAACAGAACCACTCGTGCCTTATTAGCACTCTGATACCGAAGGATATGACCTCATTCCAATACAGACGAACATCTTTCTTCTCTATACACTGAGCATTTTTCATCAACAACAACTCAAGACATCCTAATATTTCCTTACCTCTACGAAGCACCATATAACCTTTATCAAAATTTTGCTTCACTCGTGCCATCCTCGGCTCATTTTCTGCAACCAGGACTGATCCACCAGCATAACTCAAAAGGAACCAACATAGCACATAACCGCGCAATCAGCTAATCAACAACAACCTCCCCAACTTGGCTCAAGCCATTTATCAGGACACATTTAATAACCCATAATACTTTTACTTTAATGATGCCACAATATTATAGTGAGATTAACTCAAATCATTTACTAGATTATGAAAACACAGATCATGGGATACTGGAATCCTCTACAAACCTCACATTTATCCCCACCACAGTTGAGTCCACTCTCTGAAGCGACCCAAATTTATCAAATTACAACACGTACCTTACAATTACACATGAGATCTTCTAACAATATACATAAGAATCATACCCCTTAGAACACTCCGTAGGAGATATCCCACCTGCTTCGCCTCAATTTAATATTTCAGCACACCTTCCACCATCATACACACAACACAGCCTTTTTAGTCTTCCTGAGTCTGAACTCATTCTGCCACACGTATTGCACCTAACTTCCAACTAGGAGATACGAAAATATTCTTCACGCGCCCATAATTCGGACTACACATCAAGCCACAATAGGAATCAAATCACTTAACAGTCCATCTACTATCATGCAGACTTTTTCGTCATTACCAAGTCATGTAGCAACATTACACAGTACCAACATACTCATCACATGAATACCAAACTGCCATTCCTACTAATAGCAACAATACCGTACGTATAAGTTCAAAATACTTGCTCACACGTACATCACCTCAGTGCTCTTGGATCCAGCCTCAACTCCTCCAGACTGGCCCAACATCGAATTCACGGGATCACATCTCGCCCCTCGATAGGGGAATCACAAACCATCAAGGCACGTACAATACTAAGCGCCCATGTGCGCATACAGACGTGTGGAAGGAATTTCAAGAGTTACATCTCAAGCTGAATCAAGTACACATGATAAGAATTCTAAGAAAGTGAAGTTTTCCTAAAGGTTCTGCAGCCTCTCGAGGATAAATACCGACGACTCAGTACCGATCTGCGAGACTCTACTAAACATGCTCATGACTTGATAGACTTAGTAACCTAGGCGCTAATAACAACTTGTCATGACCCAATCTCCATACCCGGTCATGATGGCACCTCTCATGAAGACAAGGCTATCCAACTAACCCAATTCATTTCTTTAACACTTACTAAACATAAATAGATGGAAAATGCAACTTAAAGAACATAAATTATCAACATTATAGCCTA
>MU780915.1:14221-50527 GCA_026770625.1 Nicotiana glauca
CTCTTTTGAAAATATGCCTTTTCAACAGTTGCGAAAATAATTTCAACAAGTAGGAAATAATCAGAAATCTGCCCCTCGGGCTCAGTATCAACCTCTCAGTACAGTATCAGCCCCGCGGGCTCACTCCCAACTCAAAAAGTACAACATTAGCCCCTCGGGCTCAGCACTTCTTAACATGTAACACCAGGGTATCTGGTCAACAAGGCAAGTAATAGCATGTATGCCAATGATATGTGAGTGCTAAAAATCATGCCACGTAGTACAAACATGAATGAATGCATGAATGCAATGCAATACACATGACCGCTGTGGCGCGCAGCCCGATCCATTTGGGTACCCTGCGCATACTAGGGGTGTGTACAGACTCCGGAGGGGCTCCTACTGCCCAAACACTATAATACTGCGGCGTGTAGTCCGATCCACATATTATATAACTGCGACGTGCAGTCCGATCCATATAATATACTACCTTGGCATCCAGTCCGATCCATATAATATACTACTGCGGCGTGCAGTCCGATCCATGCATGTATATGTACATACTGCTGCAGCATGCAGCCCGATACATATCTCAGTCCAGAAATGCACACATAAGACTGCTGCGGTGCGCAGCCCGATCCATGCTCAGTCCAGCAACGCACATAAGCCCCTTGGGCAATAGTAAAATAGCAGTTCTCATCTCAAAACATCAGTAAAATATCATTTAAGTTTTCAAATCTTAGAAAGATGGCTGAGTTTTCAATCTCTGAAGGATTCAAATAATCGGCACGAAGCCCAAAACATGGCAATCAGCCCAAATCATGATAGCATCAAGTAGTTTTCAGTCAATCACGCAGTAAAATCAACAACCGGGATGGACCAAATCACAATCCCCAATGGTGCTCTAACCTACGCTCATACCTGGCGTGCAAGTCACCACAATACAGCACTATGATGTGCAAATCCGGGGTTTCAGCCCTCAGGATATCATTCACAAGTATTACTCACCTCGAATTGGCGAAGTCTCAAGCCTGCGATGCCTATGCCCCTGAAATCGGCCTCTACGCGCGTCGATTCTAGCAAAAAATAGAGCGAATACATCACAACATGCAAATGGGACAATACCCAATCGAAAACCATCGAATTATAGCAAGAACCTCGAAACTAGCAAAACCCGAGCCCCGGGCCCACTTCTCAAAAAATTATGAAACTTATATTACCGAATTCTTCGTCTCACCACGAGTCCGTGCATACCAAGAACTCCAATATACGAGCTCAAATGACCTATCAAATCCCAATTTCAAATATAAAAAATTCAAGCCCTAGTTCTTCAATTTTAGGCTTAATCTCTTGAATTTCTAGGTAGATTTCACAATAAATACGAGGTTTAAGTTCAAATATCTTACCTCCAATCGATTCTCTTTGAATCCCTCTTCAATTCACTCTCCCAAGCTCCAAAATCGCTCAACAGTGGAGGAAAATAACATAGGCTCGAGGATGAAATATTATTAAAACCCCTTCTGCCCAGGTGCTTTACTCTATGCGATCGCATACAGTCCATTGCGATCGCATAGCACCAAAATCAATCTCCTATAATTACCTTATGCGAACGCAACACATCCTATGCGAACGCAATGACATCCCAAAATACTCTATGCAATCGCACACAATCTCACGCGATCGCATAGGACAACTTCTACCAAAACTTCCGGCCAAAATTTACACTATGCGATCGCATGACACATATTACGATCGCATATAACAACCAATCACCCCTCAAAATTCCTTCTATGCGATCGCATGACACTCTCTGTGATCTCATATAGCAAATATGGTCTGCAATTTTTCTGTTACAATTATGAAACTCCAAACCTCCCGATAGCCATCCGAAATCACCCGAGGCCCCCGATACCTCAACCAAAAGTACATATGTGATCTATTACCTTATTCAAACTTTCTCAAATCATCATATCACTATAGTTAACATCAAAATCATCAAATTTCACCAAATCAAGGCCTAAGTTCATCCAAATCTTCTGAATTACACTTTCGATCAAAAACCCAACCAAACGATGTCCGAATGACCTGAAAATTTGCAAACATATCCAAAATCACCTAACAAAGCTACTGCAACTCCCGAAATTCCATTCCGACCCTCGGCTAAAAATCTCACCTATCAATCGGAATTCGCCAAAATTTAAACTTCGCCAATTCAAACCTAATTCTACACCGAGCCTCCAAATTCAATTCCGATCGCACTCCTAAGTAATAAATCATCCCCCGAAGCTAACCAAATCACCAGAATTCACTTCCGAGCCCTCTAACTCAATATTCAACATTCGGTTGACTTTTCCAACTTAAGCTTTCCTTAAAGAGACTAAGTGTCTCATTTGTTATCAAAATCAATCCAAATCAACTCTAACACACCACATATCGATAACGAAATATGAAGAAGCATGAAATGGGGGGAAACAGAGCAATAACACATGAGACGATGGGTCAGGTCGTCACACTAAGCCACTCATGGATGACCATGAGTTAATCATTGTCTTCCTTCAAGCTCAATACTCGGATTACTTTCAAAACATGATGTCCGCAGTTGGTAAATCCTTCTTAGAAGCAATCAAAATGGGAGAAATAGTAGAGAACGGTCTTATGACAGGCAGAATTATAAGTTAAGAAACTCTCAAGGCAGCAGCTTAGGCTGTCCAAATTGAATCTGGTGACACGAATGAGAGGGATGAAGAAGTCATGATGACATCAGGGTGAAGAAGAGGTCCCAGAATATCACCTTGAAGGTATGCGTAGCCTCATCAGGTTTTCCATGACTCCCCTGAGCATTACTATCCACCTCAGAACCCACCATTCTCCATTGATCCACCCCAGTATGTGGTCCATCCATCAAATTACCCAAGAAAGAGAGCACGAGTGTCACAAAATCTCTACCAACCTCCGCAGAATTTCCAAGTACCTTATAACCCACATCCACGCCAAGGGTATAGAAGGGAACAAAAGCTGAAAGATAATTTTACACCAATAGGAGAGTCCTATGCAAGCTTATTTGGGAAGTTAAAACAACATGACAGAATTGCACCCATTCCTCCAAATCATATGGACCCACGTGCAAGAAGCTTTGACCCATCTAAAAGGTGTAAATACCATTCCAATGCCCATGGGCATAATGTGGAAAGTTGTCAGGATTTGAAAAGGGAAATAGAAAGGATGATCCAGGAAAATTTGATTGTGAGACAAGACAGTGAAACCCAGAATATCACGCTGAATTTCACACAGGAAGTGTATGTCACGTATATTTCTTAGTCTATTATTTATGAGTTTTTTGGGCCTCCATGTCTTTGTCTGTGTGTGGCCATATGATGCTGAACACTTTGTGGGGATTATGCCTGGTGACATGGGGTATGAGAGTCCACTCGGGAATTTGCCGACTGAAATTGGAGAAGGACATGTTTATAAGCAAATTTGTGGCTAAGTGTCAGGCTTATCAATTGAAAAGTCACTCAGGAAGGAACCTTAGTAGCTTATTTTGTTGTCATTTCTGTTGTCTGGGTTACTTCAGAGTTGTAATCCGGATATTGTCTTGTAACTCAAAACCTTCTATCCCTTTATTTTGTCTAGTTCCTTTGATCATAGTATTTCATTTAGTGTTGTTTAGGTTTGTTCTAAAGGTTGTACCTTAGTTTATTATGCTTGTCTTTGTTATACAAACTCTTCCCCCCCCCCCGTCTGTCTTATGTAATTCGCTGTCTTCTGTAATTTCTAGTCAACTTCTTTGGTTTAAGTCTTTCCTCTTTATAGTTATTTTCCTCTCGATTCTAGTGACGTGACATGCTCGCATAATTCAAGGCCTATTCTTAAAGGTTAATCATGAAGCAATTGGGAAGATGACAAGGGCACTTAAGGAATTAAGAATGGATTGAGATCATTTGAAGCATGAACCATGTGGAACTGGGGAAGATAAAACATAAAGAACCCGTAAAAGCAAATTGGCCAAATTGACAAGGGTCGTTCCTAATAATGAGATTGAGAGTGTTTCCCAATGGTGCTTGGTATTTAACAGACGAAAAAGCAAATGTATGAATATAGCTATCAAGTCTAGAAGAGGCTACAAATGTCTATCTAATCACGTTGTTTGGGCTCGGCATATTTTGAAGATTTGGAATGACGAAGGTATTTTGTTCCGCTATCTAAACACTTTATCCTTCGTTACCCCTTTCGAGCCTTATTTGCTTTCTTTCATACCCCTCTTTCGGAATCAGTAGCAATGATTAGAAATGCAAGCATAAAAGATAAAGAAAAAGAAAAAGAAAAGAAAAGAAAAACATAAAAACAACAAAACAACAAAAGAGAAAAAGAAAAAGGGATGGGAAAAGAAAAAGAAAAATAGAATAATAATAAGTGAAAAGGAAAACCATAACAATAAGGAATTGTATGAACTACGTTCGACTCGATTCTGAAAGGATACGTAGGCAGCCTCTCTATGAGGTTCAGTCACACCAAAATAAAAATCCAAGAGTCCCCAAGAAAGAAACTGGGGCAGAAGTTGTGGTTGTTATGAAAAATCTGATCCCGAAAGTTGTAATTGTGAACCCATGTTGAATTGTTTTGAGCCTTAATACCCTTTCTTTCTAAGACTTATCCAAAAGCCCACGTTACGGTCCAAACAAAGACCTTCCAATTAGTCTTCAAGAGATGCCAAGTCAAGTGAGTAAAGTTGAATCACATCAGGGGCAACACTTCAGTCCAAACAAGGGAAATAAAAAATGAGAGAGTCTTATAGGTGAAAACCCTCACGGGCACCTTGAGGCGACTGCAAGTTGAGAAAGACCAAAATGAGAGAGGCTTGATAGTTAAAAATCCTTCGAAGATTGTGAAAGATGGTTAACGATGGATAATCAAAGACCAGTTTCATGGTTTAATGGTACCATAAGAGTTGAACATCAGAATTGCTCGACAGAATAGGACACATGTGCAGGTCATGGCCATTAGAGTTGGTATCCACGTCTGATAGGTTTCTACTTTATAGTTTTCTTGTTGGGAATCATCTTTTTCCTTTTTACTTTATTATATTCCTTTTATGACTCTGTCTGATCAAAACAAGTGAGAAATGACTTCAAAATTTTCCATCAACTTTCCAATTGCACAAGATGAGATTTGTGCTAGTACGTCAAAGTGGCATAAGTCGGGAAAGAACAACTAGGGCACTGAGCTGGTAATTATCAATATGTTGTAGGATCCCTGCAAAATACAAAGGTTTGTTCCATATCAGTTCATGGAGAATGATACAGATGGAGGATGTTGGGTAAATGGATCAAAGGTATATTCTGTGATGAGATTGACAAAAAGGGTGGACTAGTGACAAGAAAGACACCTCAAGCAAAAATCAAAGGTTACAAACCTCAAGGCCAAGGCCAGTGGACAAGTCAAGAGAGAGCAACATATACACAGAGCGGGGAGCAGTGACGTGATTTGAGAATTCCTGTAAGACACAAAGGACGGACAAATGCCGGTTCATGAGTAATGCAACAAATAAAAGATATTGGGTCTGAACGGAGAAAAGATATTTCATATGATACGGATGACAGAGAAAGTGGTTGAACAATAAAAAGGAAAGGTCTTCAAATGAAAGATAGTTATCATGTGAATTGAAGGAGAAATCACCCTCAAAGTTCAAGGCAGTCGAGCGAAGCAGAGCGTGGAAAGGAGGAAATCATCCCCAGCAAGAACGTCACAACCGACAACCATTTTCAAAAGTGATAAATTTTTCTTTGTATATAACAGGAACAAAGCAGTGGAAGAAAAAAAAAAGAACAGAAGGGCCGACAAAGGGAAGTTTCTCAAATCTTTACTATCGTATATAAAATCTTAGTCTAATGAATCTTTCTCCTAAGATAACAAAATGGACCTAGTATGATGAATTATCTCCTATAGTCAAAATCATAGTCCGATGAATTTTTCTCCTAAGATAGAAAATCTTAGTCTGATGAATTTTCTCCTAAGATAGAAAATCTTAGTCTGACGAATCTTTCTCCTAAGATCACACAAAAATGGACCTAGTCTGATGAATTATCTCCTAGAATCAAAATCTTAGCATGATGAATTTTTCTCCTAAGATAGGAAATCTTAGTCCGATGAATCTTTCTCCTAAAATCACATAAAAATAGACCTAGTCTGATGAATTATCTCCTAGAGTCAAAATCTTAGTCTGACGAATATTTCTCCGAAGATAACAGAAGTGGGGAAGCAACAATTAGAAAGTTTCAGATGAGATAACAAGAAGTAGGAAGTAATAGCTGGAAAGTTAACAAAAATGGACCTAGTTTGATGAATTATCTCCTATAGTCAAAATCCTAGTCTGATGAATTTTCTCCTAGGATCGAAATCTTAGTCTAACAAATTTTTCTCCTAAGATAGGAAATCTTAGTCTGATGAATCTTTCTCCTAAGACAACAAAAGAAAACCTAGTCTGACGAATTTTCTCCTAGGATCGAAATCTGAATCTGATGAATTTTTCTCCTAAGATATCAAATCTTAATCTGATGAATCTTTCTCCTAAGATAAAAAAAGAGGAAGCAACAATTGGAAAATTTATAAGGAATTAGTCGGAAGGTCGGAAATTCTCGACCAGGTTTAAAACAGTCAAATAAAACAGAGTATGGAAAGGAAAAGGGAAAAACCATCCCACCAAGAGTATCACAACCACATTTTAAATTGATGAGATTTTTCTTTGATTAAAACAGGGGAAGAAAATCTCGTTTGTTTCGGAGAAACCCACCTTAAGTAAAGCCAAGCACCAAAACAGCTATCAAACTGGGGCAGAAAATTTCATTTTATTGTTCTTGAAGTCAGGTACCCATCTGAAGAACAGGGAAGGCAACACAGGTTTTAAGTGAAGTAGTATTGAAGGAAGGCAACACAAGTTCTAAGGTTACCAGTTTCGAAGGAGGATAATTCGAGTTTCAAAGGAAGACAACACAAGTTTTAAGGGAAAGCAGATTTAAAGGAAGATCATTCAAGTCTTAAAGGAAAATGGTTCAAGAGGCAAGGGAAAACAATATCAAGAGGGAAGAAAAGTGGTTGAAGTCGGGAGCCCGCCCGAAGAACGGAGGTGTTACATTTTTAAGTTGTTGAACTCGGGAGCCCGCCCGAAGAACGGAGGCGTTATCTTTTTAAGTTTATGAAGTTGGGAGCCCGCCTGAAGAAGAGAGGCATTTCATTTTTAATTTGTTGAAGTCGGGAGCCCGCCCGAAGAACGGAGGCGTTACCTTTTTAAGTTGTTGAAATCGGGAGCCCGCCTGAAGAATGGAGGCATTATCTTTTTATGTTGTTGAAGTCGGGAGCCCGCCCGAAGAATGGAGGTGTTATCTTTTTAAGTTTTTGAAATCAGGAGCCCACCCGAAGAATGGAGGCGTTACCTTTTTAAGTTATTGATGTCGGGAGCCCGCCCGAAGAACGGAGGCGCTATCTTTTAATGTTTTTGAAGTCGGGAGCCCGCCCGAAGAACGGAGGAGTTACCTTTTTAAGTTATTGATGTCGGGTGCCCGCCCAAAGAATGGAGGTGCTATCTTTTAAAGTTTTTGAAGTCGGGAGCCCGCCCGAAGAACGGAGGCGTTACCTTTTAAGTTATTGATGTCGGGAGCCCGCCCGAAGAACGAAGACAATTCAAGTTTCGAAGGAAAAACAATTCGAATTTCACAAGAAGGAAAGAAGTAGTTCAAGTTCAGCAATCAGGCATCCACCTAAGGAAGAGAAGGCTGCAAGTCAAGTCAGAAACAAAGAAACATCAGAGGAAATACAAGGCAACAAGGCAACAACAGTCACAAGACTATGTTTGAGAATAAATCTTTGTAATTCATAGACCATAGCTTAGTATAGCATCTTTTTCTTTGAGCATGGTATAATAAAGAGTTCAGTAAGTAGTAGCAGTATCATCAATAGCAGTATCAGTGAAACCACAGCTTCATGATAGTCCCAGCTACCAAAACTTCCCGAACTACATTGACCTGATTCCTTTTTAGCTGAGGATATGTAGGAGACCTTTGAAGCAGAGGTTCCGTCAACTATTTCAAAAAATGCTTCCCACTGAGTGTTCAAAACGGGCAAAAATTTCTCGTATCCGCTCACTTTGTCTTTTCACGAAAACTCTTCGTGTTTACGGGCAAAGAGGGACATCTGCGAGCACGTGATTTTTGCCTCACATGAATTATTCCCAAAAAAATCAAACAAAATTTGTCTTTTTTATTGTGTGCAATTTGGTAAATTCTTCGTGATATTTTGTCATTATTTGAATTTGTCCTTGCATGTTTATTTGTTTAAACAAATGAAAAAATACAAAAATATGTTGCAATTGCATTTAGGATTAAATTTTACAACTAGGATTGATTAAGTAAGTAGTTGTTTTATAAAACATGAAAAATCATAAAAAATAACATACATTGCATTTTGTGTTTAATTATGTGATTTTGGTACTTAATTATTTGCAATAATTGATATTTAGAATTAATTAGTATATCTAAGTTAATTTGGTTTTATAATTTAATCTAGCATTTTAGGTTTTAATTTAGGAAAATAATTTAGGAGGAAAAGAGAATAAGAGAAGGAAATGGTTGGGCTAATTTGTTTAATGAAGTCCAAATCAAAATACACCCAACCCAGGCCCAAAACAACCCTCTTACCCGGTCCAAATCGTCCAGTCTCAGACACAGGCGAAATGACGTACTATGTCGATCAAACTATGTCGTTTCATGACCAATACATCTCAACCGCTCAACCATCTACATCCAACGCTCCAAAACGCACCCCACTACCCGTTAATCTCGCCGGACCCGTTCACATAAGAGACCAACCCGGTCTTTATTATGTCTGAACGATGCCGTTTTGATAAGTTAATTGATCCAAGCCATTGATCTCAATTGATCGAACGGTTTGGATTCGTTTTCCCTTCCACGTATATAAGGTTCCAAAGCCACCCCGCCTCCTAAACCAAACCCCCCTTGTCCTCTTCGTCTCTAAGCCTTTAGAGACTAGACCTCACGCCGCTATCCTCCGCCCACCGGAAATCATTCACGGCAGCGGACGGTGGCCAAAGACCTCCAAAATTACACCACCTCTTCCCCATGACCTCCCCATGTCCATGCCACCCTCAGTTTCCCTTGAAACCTAGCCCAGCATCTCGAATATCTAATCTAGGACATGAACCCTAGCGCCGCCACAAGATCCCCTGGTGGCGGCGTCGACTCAAATCACCACCACACTAACACTGCACAACCACCACAACTCCTGCTTCCAAACCCTAGGATAGTTTCCCTCTAATCATCCCGGATCCCCTCGAAACTTAGATAAAAAGACTAACCCTAAAAAAATTTCGAAAATCCAAATCAAATTGTTGAGGTTGATTTCGGCTGAACATGATGTTAATCATTTGTTCTCTATGAGAACACACTATTAATATCAAGTTGAAGCAGAAATCCGAAGGTTTGAAGCTTCAAGTCACGCTTCTTCTCAGCCTGAGTTATGCATTAGGTATTCCAGCCTCACTTTCCGTTTATTTTACTTTATCTTTCCTTTTGTTCTGTTCTTCTTCTACCCCTTTTATCTAAAATTTTGTGTGTTTTTGTGTGATTTGTGTGTCCTGTTTTGATAGTTTTATTAGGCCATCATCTCTGAGCCCTGTAATCGAACAATTAGCTGTGTTTTAACTGTATAGTTCGTTATCTAGTCTGAAAGATAAAATCAGTTGTCCAGTTTGCCCTTCAATGTTTTAAATGTTAGTAGCTAGTATGGTCGTTTGGTGCTTAAATTTTCATAACATGAATTTCATAAGAGTTAGCCTTTGATGGTTTCAATGCCATTTTCATATTCTGAAGTGTTATATGTGAAATATTTTTGACAATCTAGTAGCAAAAACCCCTAATTTTATACCCTGTGTTTGGGTCACACATTTGATTTCTAATTTAAATTGATGGGCACATTGTAATATTCAGATTAAAGAAACACAGTAATTAAGGGAAACAAATTAAGTGGTCTGTCAGGGCATGCCTGGATTAAAAAACAGGCTGCCCATACCAACTTGAGTCTAAAAAAAAGGGAAAATGGGTTTAATAATGCAATGGGACATTCAGTAGTGAGTTTCAGGTAATATTATGGGGGAATAGCATTTTCTTAATTAGCTTTAAAGCTCTTAAGAGCTGGAAGGGGTCAAAATTTTGGATAAATACAGGCAGACATTAAGAGAGTGGGAGGAGTTTTGACAGACAAAAGATAGAAAGAGAGGGATGAGGTTTTTGGACTGAAAAAAAAAAGAGATAGAGTTTTAAGGCATTCTAGTAGAGCTTGAAAACACTTGAAAAATACTAGTGAGTTTTGTGTCAGTTGTTGAGAGTTGAAGAAAAACAAAGAGAGTATAATCTGAACACTGTTCCATTGAATTTTCGGTTCAGTTTCGAGATTCAGTAGATGATTTTGATCTTCCCTCCTAATTTCAATTGGCTGGAACTTCTTCTGAGATCTGTTGGACCAGTTTTGGTTTAACTCAAGTTCAGTTGAGTCTTTTTGGGTGTTGACTATTGTTGTTAGATTTTACAAATTATTTCGTGCGTTGTTTGAGTGTGTTTCTGGTTTGGAATTGGTGTTGTTGTTGGGTTTGAATCTGATTGCTGCTGTTGTGACCTGTTGTGCCATTTTCTCAGTCTGTAGCTGACCTCCCTTTCTTCTTCTTCTTGTATTTCCATTATCCAGGTACTTCGTTTGATCTCATATAAGCTTTGATGAAGCCATATAGGCAATTTTAAGAGCAAATGAAGCAAAAGAGTCAACTGAAGTTGAATCTTGAGTTTAGCTCATTCCTATTCAGTTTTAACGTGCAAAAATGGTCTGTTTATTTGAAGTTTGATGTTTTTTGCGTAAATGGATCAATTTTGGACTGTCTAGATTCATATGGGACTATATATGGACTGTATGAAGTGTTGTGCCCTCAGATTCATATGAGCTTTTCAATTCTCTGTTAGGATAATAGAACAGTATGTTAGTTGTTCTTTTCATATATGTGTTTAAATTAGCTCAATAAATTAGATAGAACATGTAGTCGATGTCGTCACTTTAAACCTGTAATTGAACAAGTATGTGTTGGACTCGTGAACCTCGAATTTGCATTTGTGTTGTCTTCACTGATAGCCTTAACGTAGTAGATCTAGAATTATATGACAACTGTAGATGTTGCATTAAAATTGAGTTGAAATTTATACATAGGTTCTTGCTTACACTAAGCCCAGGCAGAATAAAAGTTGAAAGATTGCAAGTATAAGTTAACTAATTTTCCCTTCTTGGGCCTACAATATAGTGAGATATGAGGATTGCAAATTTGAGTCATTGTTATATCTAGATCATATAGTGATACTGTTTTGTTTGAAATCGTGACGTGGGTATAACAGTTTACTCAAGTGATATGAGATTAAGGGCATGCTGTTGGGCTCGTTTGGAGTAAGACAAGTGCTGACAATTCCTCCCTCTCCCTATTGATTGCTCTTTATATTGGCCTTGAGGCCTGTTTGTTATGGCTGCTCATAAACAGGCTGTGTTAGTCCATTAATTTGGATTTGGCGTGGAGGCTACAATTCTTAGTTTGGCATAGCATAAGTTTGGACTTTTGAGTTAGGTAGTGGGTTCTAATTAAGAGGTCCTCCCTTTTGTTCGAATCCGGACTTGAACTCAAGGCCCAAAAATCACGATGTTAATTAATTAGGACCCTTTTTTTAATTATTATTAGAGACAAATAAAAAATAGAAAAATCATAGTTGCTTTTAGGCGAGACATTCTCACCCACACATGCGAAATGGACTCGATAAACAAAACACATAAATTGTGGGGCCTTCGTCAAATGTATATATTAAAATACTTAGATTTTGGGACGGTCCATTTAGCGAATTTCACGGCGTTCACCAAAATAATAACAAGTTAGTCTCTTTAGGTGCATATTTTAATAACATTACCTCACTAAACTCGAGTGCGCATTTATGTGACCCAAATCCAAATCTCAACGATGTTAAAATATGTCAAAAACCACAGGTGCATTTATGTGACTTGGTTCAAGATGCATTTTTACGACGTTGCAATTCTCTTTTAAAATAATAATAAAAACTATTAAAAGTTAAAATTTGCACCTAGGTTCATAATTGTATAAAAATCAGATAACTAAGCCAGATATAACAGTTGAGCAACTGTGCTAGAACTACGGAACTTGGGAATGTCTAACACCTTTTCCCGGGTTAACAAAATTCCTTACTCGTATTTATGGTTCACGGACTATTAACAGAGTCATTCTTTTTCTCGATTCTGGATTCCAACCGGTGACTTGGGACACCATAAATCTCACAAGTAGCGACTCTGAATCTCTTAATAAACGAATCCCGTTTTGATTGTCCTTTAATTGCAAAAACTCCTTTACGCCTTTACAGGGGTAGGAAAAAGGAGGTGTGACAGTAGCGTCTGGGGACAGTTGTATACAGTTAGTCCCCATTAAAGACCACCTAGTGTAGATCCATGATACTATCACCGACGAGTCAGCGGAGGTTGAAATACAACGATATACGAGGTTGTTGTTGCTCCTTCTATTTGGGGGGGTCTTGTTCCCGAACACTTCGGGGAACCGAGTGAGCCTCCGTTTTCTGCATCATATTACTCGATTCGAGGATACAGCCAGCTACAGCTGGGGTGGTGCTGTCATCTCATACTTGTACACGCAGATGTGTCGGGATTGCATCGGCATACAGAGAGACGTTTGTGGCTTTCTACCGCTTTTACAGGTGACACCATATTCAAATAATATGTCCATTAGTTATAATTCTAGCTTGTTATAGTTAATCTTATACATTACGTCAACTTTGTTTATTAGATTTGGGTCTGAAAGCAATTTCTGCAGTTTCTGCCACCTCTACCATAGCTACTGACTAATGTAGAAATTCCGCATCTCCCTCTAGCACATAGGTGGGTTATGCATCGTATACTTGCACGAGAGTATGATGCCCATCATAATCTCCCCCTCTGCAGGGATGTGTTGGATTTGCTTGAGGACGTACAGGTGAATATCTAACTAAACTTATTAGTTATTGTTTAACTTAGTGTTGCGCATACTAATGGTTTGTGTTCTTATTTGATAGTTCATCTGGACGCCGTACAGCGATGACGTGATAGGTACCCTAGTAGCATATTGCACGTTTGGCCGGCATATTTGGAGGGCTTCTATCCTCCTCACATGCCTCGATATTGTCGATCATCATGCCTCAGAGCGGGTATTTCGTCAGTTTGGCCTGCCGCAGCCTATACCAACTCCGCCTGCATGGCATGCTTTACATTATGAGAGGGATGATCGGTCCAGGGCAGACATCACATTTATGGCATGGCTTAACGCGCAGTTAGGTATTTGGGACATACGAGGGGACTTGACCCCACCTCCGAAACACTTTCCTATTGAACGTTATATGGCATGGTACCATACTGTTTCCCAACTTTTTATCGGGAACCCAGTTCATCAGGCATAGGGTCGATACGTCCCATACGCTAGGAGACACGAGGCCCTGGTATGTTTTCTGTTATTATTAATTATATACCTGTAATTTAGTGCCAAATACGTAGTTTATATTTTTTACTTTGTGCAGGCGATTGGATTGCATACCGTCTATTGTATGGGGCAGCAGATGCAGATTTATGTCCACGATCTTGTGGTCATACAGGAGTATAGTCATCGATTCATGGATGTGGCTGCCCAGACACTGTAGTGAGAACGATCGGATCAACGTTTGGCATACGAGGCTAATTATATTGACCCAACCATATACCAGCTAGGTCGTGGTATCCCACGAGCTAGTGGTGCACGACGAGCTGATGATGTTGCTGCGGATATGGTAGGTGGCATGTATGAGATGGACATGCCATCTTACAGTCTTGGAATTTATCACACTCCAGTGCCATCGCAGGTGACCCCATCGTGTCAATTATTGATCACGGGCTCGGATATTCAAGGAGTGGATTGGGGCAGATACTTTCCAGGCCCGCCTACCACTGATGGCGATCGACCGAACCGATATTTTTAAAGTGGGCGCTGACTGAGTTATGGCTCCACATCGCATGCGTATGTATGTTTTTATTAGTATTGAATTTGAATTTATTTTAACTGTAACTTATTTAGTTTCTTTAACTTTATTAATTTCCTCTTTAAGGCTTCATGAGATGTCGCGATAGATGACTACATTCAAGATCCAGACACGATGATGGTAAGACAATATAAATTGTTGTAAATTGTTATGTAGTTTTCTATACTAAGTTTCATATTATTACGTATCCTTCTACTGGACCTGACAGCACCAACGATACATGTCATCCTGCACCGCATCCGACTATAAAGAGATGACTTGATGATGATGGTCCTGATAGCATACCCGAATAGGAGGGGATGCGCCTCAGGCCAGCGGCTGCATTGAGACCACACCAGATGCGAGACATATTGATTCGTCCTTCCTTTCTATTTTTATTTGGTGTAAATAATCTTTTTGTATACATTAATAACAATATTTAATCGAATATGCCCATTACTTTTTTTAGTTCTCCTTTCGTTTGGTAGTTTCATATAACAACACAAGCACTAAAACTTAATTTCACTTCAATTAAAATAAAATTTAGTACACCAAATAAGGAAAATATTACTAGAGCACAAACACAAACATAGCAGGCCAACATAATAAAAATACATGAAATACGAAAATACACTAAAAACATATATGCCAATGTTTAGTCCCGGTTGCCATTTATTCTCCGCTCCAACCACTTAAATCGCTCTTTCATTTGTTCTTTTTCTTGTTCTACCTCTTTCATTTTCGCCTTCACCTCCGCAAGTTCCCGTTTATATTTTGTTTTACGTTCCTTTTGTGCTTGACAATTTCATTCTGCTTTCCATTTTTCTTCTCCCACCTCCTTCAGTTTCGCCCTCGTGTCAACAATAATTCTATCGCTTTCTCTTTGTGTTTCCCGTTGGCCTAAACACATATTATGAAGAAACTGCAGTTGTTCTCTGTAGCATTCCTCATAACATGGTTCATCAACCCATTCCTCAAAATCACAAATAGGTTCGCCAGGAACCTAGTAAAATTGGGTCATACAGCACCATTAGCGGCGTCCAACTTCACCACCGTCCCAACAATTTTGCATCGAGCATTCTTTTCCACAGTAACACTTTGATGGACGAAGAGGTTGAGCCATTTAATGAAATAATTGCTTTTAGCAAAAAAAACTTACTTTTAATGAAATATTTGCTTTTATCATGATGTTGACAAGACTACTTTATGTCAGCTGGTCAGCTTTTTTAGTTCGACAAGTCAACACATAGACTAAATGGAAATTCTTGTCACATTTAAATATTCCTAGAGAAAAAATAAAGAAAAAGAAAAAAGGTCCCCTTCTCAGCACCTAAGAGAAATAAGTGGACCAATGCTTCTTCCATTATCTAGAACCAATCCAAATATTGTGAAATTTGAATTATTTTATTGTCAAAGCATCTTTATTTTTCTGATACATAGAAGAGTGATAATGTGCTTGACTTAGAAAAAAAATATTTTATTAAATTATTATTTAAATAGGTAAAATGGGAAAGTACAAATCATAATTTACAAGCATAATTTTATTTCATAAATCTTGCAACATCGACATAACAACTAATTATTACAACATCAACTCATGGGTAGTTAGGTACACTAGAAGAACACCCACCCCAAGCTTTATTATTGTTGCTACCCAAAGGACATTTTCTACGGTCGTGTTCTGTATGCGATCATATATCACATTTGCGCGCATAAACTGTATCACTAACATCCATTTGGTTTCGTATACGCGTTCTCTTCTGCACTTGTCTTTAAAGCAAATAGGACTTATTACACAATATTTTAAATGGTTCTGGAGGCCAATAATGCTCAGCACCCACTGGCTGTAACTAGCCATTATATGTGTTTAGGTACTTGGAAACACTGTGTTGTTGATCAACATAGTTGGTTGCACCTAAACCAACTTGTTGAAAGCACTTGATGCCATGTGAGCAAGGCATGTGGTAGATAGACCATTTTTCACAAGAGCATAACCTTGCAGATTCATTTACAGTATGAACATTATTACCCTGATTTTGATGGATAACGGTGCAAAATTCAAAAACATTTCTTTCGTTATCATACTACAAAAATGAATGCCAATGTGCTAGCCGACTGTATTTATCAAATATCTGCATCGGTAATGGCATAAATTCAACACTCCTTTCCATCAATGATGTTGCAATTGCAGACCTTTCAACAAACCTCTCCGCCATCTGCCAGAACGATATCCGCACCACGGCTGTGACAGGTAATCCTCTTGCTGACTTCAACAACCCATTGAAAGACTCTAACATATTTGTAGTAAGAGTTCCCTATCGTCTTCCAACATCCGCATGCAAAGTCCACTTTTCAGGGTCATGTCGCATTAACCAACGATAGGTTGCCTCGTCTTCTTGCCCGGTATATTCCATATGCCTCCGGGACTTATGTTGCTGATGGTTTGTTGTTGTCATCCACATCAAATCATGCAGATCCTTATTGGGATATGCCTTCTGGAAATTGGATTTAAGGTGCGTACCACAGTAATGATGATAGGAATAAGGTTTTTCCATGCAGGCAAGTTCTCCACTGAACTTAAGATATCACCGTGCCGATCAGATATTAGACAGATACCGGAACACTCTTTGACAACGTGCTCTTTCATATGGTTCAAAAATAGTGTCCACGTCTCTTAGCTTTCATTGGCATAAATAGCAAAAGCTAGAGGAAATATTTGTCCATTCGCATCTACTTCCACGGCTATCAACAGCTTGATATCGTACTTTCCACAGATATGAGTGTCGTCTATGGATATTACGGGACGACAATGCGAAAAACCATCAATTGTTGGTTTAAACGCCCAGAACACATAATTGAATATATATTTTGGTTTATCTGCACTCCGCTCAAGCTTTCACTCAACAACTGTCCCCAGGTTAAAATGTTGTATTGCAGCCATGTACCTAGGCAGATCTGCAAATGACTTATCCCAGTTACCATAGACTATTTCAAACGCTTGTTTGTACCCGAGAAATGCCTTTCTTTTAGTAATGGTATTTCCATATTCCTGGTGGACTGTTGTAATACACTCTTTGATTTTATACCTTGTGGACTGTTCGATGTGTAGAATAAGAACAAGGGAAATTAAGTCAATATCCAAGTAGAAGTGATTCCCGTTGAATGTGTCCATTTCGCATGTGCGGGTGAGAATGTATTTACACACTTTCCACATACCTGTCTTCTTCTTGTTCGCACGTAACATCCAATTACATGGCCAAAATCACCTGCGGCAAACAACCTTGTATACCGTCGGACTTCACTCCCATACCTGCATCTCATGACACTCTTTTACGTTGTACATTTTACAAGCCCTGCTTAGGGGCGGTTTATCAAGAAAGAGCACCCCCTTTGCTAGCACTGTTGGAGACTCATCCTACATTGTTGTCTGGATTTCATCAAAATCCCTTGTGAGAGCTTCCACATCCGGCACGGTTGGCAAGTTATCAATGTAAGGAATCTCTCTTGAATGAAATGACACTTCAGACTCATACACTCTTCGTCTAGGGGGGTCTCTCTTCAAATCGGGTCCTTCCTCCTCATCCTCCGCATCACCATCCTCACGAGGAAAGAGTGTCTCATCTCCGGATTCATCCTCATTGTTATCGTAATCATTGTTTTGTTCCTCACTCTATGCATCTGCCAGATCCCGATGTAATACATCATTTTCGGGCAATTGAGTGAGTTCAACTTGCTCATTTTCACTTCACAACCAATAAAAATATAAGCTACTGAATTAATAAATTCTTTCCATATGGCTATATCACTTCACTTACAAGTCATAATGTGATGAAATTCCATGATGGACATTTTCAATTAGGTGATGATTGCCGGATGGGCCTCTTGTAAAATTCATATCTGGTCGGTACCCCCTATTAAATATATGAGCGTTAATACAAATTCAATACAACAAAAATATACATAATTAACACAAATAAAAATTGAAGTTTACCACTCGTCTTGTGAGTTATGGAAAGAATGGTATAAATTATTTTCTCGCTGCTCATTCATCGGCAGTGATAAGTTTAAATAAAAGAAAACTCTTTCTTCCAGAACCTGTCTGGCAAAAACTGTTCCAGAATCAATGACTGGGGCTTATCTCTACTACGCACAACCTCATTTTTTGGAACGTCTTCGGCCGTCACATACATCTCCAACATTGTGATTACAAGAAATTCCCGACATTCGTCTGGAGTCCTCAAAAAATCACTCAAAGTTTCATCATCGTCGATGTCAAACTCTGAGTAAAAAGCAACCCCTTGTGGAGTGACGGAATACGGATATCTTCCGGTTACTTTAAGTATCACTGAACGTTTCCTCACACTTATTTTTTGCATAACAACGATATCAATGTATCGTACTCCATTGTAAGTGGCAATTTTACATAACACTTAGCAGGTAAACTGTAGCCCACAAAGTTATTCTCCATCACAACCTCACCCCCACCCCCAATATATTGAAACTCTTATCCTACGCTCTTCAGACATAATGAAAACCTGGAGAATTTAACAACAATAGACGTTTCAGCAAGAGTTTAAAAAAATTTGAATGAATTTCTATATGATTCTATCCTCTTTATATAGGAAATGGTTAGCCGGGAAGTTTTATATATATATATATATATATATATATATATATATATATAGCACCAAACTAGTTGGCACTATACGCTTTTGAATTATTGAACTCGAAAATTATTGGTGGGGCCAGGAAAAAAGAGTATAGCGCCAGGTATTATGGCGTTATTGTTTAACCAAAAATTAGATTTTAGATCAAAGCTTGAATTTAGAAGAACGCGAGTTATTGATAATCGTAAAAGAGTATAAAGAAAGAAATTTGAGAATAATAATAAGATATGAAAGCTAGTAAATTAGAGTATATTTCAATAGTGCCTTGTGTCCTTTAACTGATTACATATCTTCCTTTTATAGGCTCCTTTGGGAATGTTCGTTATGTTTAAATCATAATGAGGCTATTATGAGTAATTGATGACATTGAATGCTACGTTACATAATTATTACATTGAATGTATATATTCTTTAACGGACTCGGAATCTAATACCCATTAAATGTCGTATCTGCACCCTTTTCTGTAGCCAGGTTCATTCTTTCCATTGCTCGGATGTAAATAAACTTAGATAGGTACGGGTTCTGATACTTTTATCCTGTGCCTCTTCTTTTTTCCTTACTTGTGCCTACTTTGCAATTCTTGAATCGTAGCTAACTATAATTCACTGACAATCCCACGTGTCATGACACGTTACCATATATACAAATACAATTTTTCCCGATACAGTTATACCTGCACCGTGTCAGCTTTTGCAATATAGCTCCATAATACCTGGCACTATACATTAACGATGCAGTTACCGTTAATGTATAGCGCCAGGTATTATGGCGTTTTACATAAAAATGTAACTTTTTTCCACCTATTTGTGTAGTTTGAGTCCAAAGGAACCATATTTTGGTTCCGGACTCCAATTTTCTTCACTTACAACTATTATTGTCCAGTTTTGACTGTGTTGCCTAGCTTGAACATTAGGGCTTCAGATTTCTTCACTTACAACTATATATATATTTTTTGTATTTTTTTTATTAATTTAACAAATAAATATGCACAGACAAATGCAAATAATAAGAGAAAAATAACAAAACGAACTTACCTAGGAATGTAGAAAAATAATTAAATTAATGGAAGAAATAATGGGTGTGTTTGATGTGAGCACGTGATGATTTTTTCCTTATATGAGAATCATTCCTAAAAATTAAAAATAAAATAATTTTGTGTTGTGTGTGATTTTGTGGATTTTTTGTGTTATTTTTCTCTTATTGTTTGCATTTGTCTGTGCATGTTTATTTGTTAAATTAATTAAAAAAATACAAAAAATATATATATATGTTGCATTTGTATTTAGGATTTATTAGGAGAAATTAAGCTTGTTCTACAAAGATAAAAATCACAAAAATTAATGTACTTTGCATTTTTAACATTTAAGGTCTGTGTGATTTTATTTTTTAAATTTTGTATCTAATTGTGTGTAATAATTATTATTAGGAATTAATTAGGATTTTTATGTAGTTTATAATTTAACTTTATTAAATTAGGAATTAGAAAGAAAAGAAAGGAGATGGAAATTAAATAGAAAATCGGACCAGGCCTATCCCAAACCAGCCCAAATTTCACCCCTTACCCGGCCCAAAGCGGTCTGTCCCCATGCCCAGCAAAACGGCATCGTTTCAAGCCCCACAAATCCCGGCCGTCCATTTCACTTGATCCAAGGGTCCAGATTCCATCCCCCAACCCTTAACCAAACCTAACCTGACCAGTTCCCCATAACCCTGTCCACCACTTAACCAAAATGACCCCGTTTGTTTTAAGTAACTTAATCTGGATCGTTGGTCCCCATCATCAAACGGTCCTGATTAATCAAGACATTCTAATATACCAAAAATACATTACCCTACCCCACTGAACCAAATCAGACCCCTTCCTCTTCAGAAACGCCCCCCGTAACGCCACCATCGACCACCGCACCCCGCCCATCAGAAATCGCCTCACGGCGATTCCGGTGGCCTAAATCGTCCAAAAATTACACCCTAGGCTCACCATGACCTCCCCGTCCCAACCCTCATAATGGATAACCTTGAATCCCTATAGATCATCTCGAATCTTCAATCGAAGAATCAAGCAAAACCCTAACCGCCTCTGTTTACCACCAAACTCCCACCCCTAGACCCCTAGACCTCCCTCACCACTAGGACTCTTTTGGTTTTCGTCGAATCGAACCCAGATTCGTCGAATTTCAATTTTGACTACATGGACCCTAGACTATACCAAATCAGCACCCCTTAAACCCCATAGACTTGTCACCCCAGATACCATACCCGTTTCCCTCGAAGCCCGTCAAAATTGGTCGAATTTCAAATCAGAGGCGAGGCTCGAGTTTATCGAAGCCCTAAAAGCCAATGACGAAGCAGTGATTGAGGCTGAAACGGACCTCGACTATGTGTTTTCATTTGAGAACACATGGTCGAGGCTCATTTCGGTCTAAATCAAAAGGACGAAGTTCAATTTCATAATGAGGTTCATTTGGCGTTTAGGTATGTTAGTTCACTTTTCTGTTATTTCATCTTTTCTTTCATTTAATTTCCACTCTTCTCCTTCTCCTGCTTCATTTCTATTTCTATGTTTGTAACGAATTAAGACTGTCACCATGGTTAAAATGCTTAATCAGTCATTATATCAAGTCGAATTGCCTGTTTGTTTAAATGTCGTAGATTGCTTGTTTGTTATCAGCTGTTATAAGAATCTGGACCACAATCGCTAGCTAGTTTAGGAATCATTTAATTAATGAAGTTGAATTAATTCACTGAATTAAAATGCTGTGATTAAGTGGGAAGCCATGTGTTGTCAGGCACGCCTGAATTTAATATTCATGCTGCCCCATATCTGTTTTTGTTTAATAACAAAAGCCAGACAGTAGTGGTCTTCAGGGATGACATGGGGAATGTATTTCTTAATAAGGCGAAGTGTTTAAAGAGGCTGGAAAGAGGTGTTTTTGGGTATAAATAGAGGGGGTATTGGACAGAATAGAGGTCGGAAAATGAGCATTAAAATTTAGATAGAGTGAGGCATAAGAACACATTGGAAATACACTGGAAATATTACTCAGAGAGAGCTAAGGCATTGAGTTGAGAGTTTTCCTTTAGGGCTTGAAACAGACCGAGTATTTGAGAGTATAAGCTGAAAACACTGTTGCATTGAACTCTTGGTTCAGTTTCAAGTTTTAAATAGCTGATTTTGATCTTCCCTCTCAATTTCGATTGTTTGAAACTTCTTCTAAGAGCTGTTGGTCCACTATTGGTTTAACCCAAGTTCAGTTGTTTTTATTTGAGTGTTGGCTATCATTGCTGGGTCTTATAAATTATTTCACACCTTGTTCGAGTGTTTTTTGGTTTGGTATTTCTGCTGGTATTACTGCTGTTGTTGATCTTGCTCCTCTTCCTATTGTAATTCAATCTTCCAGGTACACTCCCTTAAAATTGATTCCATGTAGCCCTAATTGAAGTTGAAATGGAAAACTGCCAAATCTAGGCTTATTTAAATGCTATTTATTGTTTACAGTTTAGTTCAGTAGATGTTAGTACATAAATGCGTTGAGATTGTTAATCCAGGACTGTGTATTGTGGATTTCATATTTGGTGGATCGTTGAACTTATTTTACAAAAATGCAGTGTTACTAGTTGTGAAGTGTGATGTAGTTAATTAATGTTCAGTAGTTAACTACAATTAGTTTGGAATGTATTTTAGTAAACTGTAGTTTCTAAGTTGAAACCACTCATTAGTTTTAGTTAGTTTAACTTTGTTCATGTTAAGTTCGATTATTAAAGTCAGAAGGTGGCTAAATAGGCAATCAATTCGAGTCCTTGAATTACTGACCGTTTAACTTGTATGAGACCTTGAATCATTCGAGCATTGATTTAACATTTTTAATATGTGTTTTTTTCTACTTTAATGGTATCCAATAGCCCATCAAAAGATAAATAGAAATAATCCGAGTGTTAAATTGAAATCAGAATGGCTTAACGTTTCACCAAGTTGAATAAATGAATCATGTTTACCTTTGTTGTGATTGTGAAATACAAATAGTTTGAAATTATTCCGGGAATACCCGAAATCCATTTTTGAATAGGTGATCAAGGCTTAATAGCCTGTTTCGGATTGACTGGGCCCCAACGCACCTCAGGTGGCCCAAGTCTGGTTTCAACTCAACGCTCGTGTAAACTTGGGCTTAGGCCTAAGGATGGTTGCTCTTGTGTGTGCCGGAATTTGGCCCGTATAAATGGGTTGTGCTTTAAGCACACGTTGGCTGACAGTTCAAGTAGTTTGAATCCATCGACCTCGAATATAATCTTTGTTAATTAAGGATTTTCTTCGTTATTAGAGACAAATAATATAGAAAATCATAGTCTTTTAGGATCGGCTTTTAATAATAAATGAGACGAGCCTCGTCGAATAAAACACATAAATTGCGGGGCCCTCATGATTGTATACTAAAATCCTTAGATTTCGGGACGGGCCGTTTAGGGTACTTCACGGCTGTTCCCAAAGGTAATAACACATTAGTCTTTTTAGGTGCGTTTTCAATAATTCTACCTTCTTAAATTCGGGTGCACATTTATGTGACCCAAATCCAAATCTCAACGGAGTCGAAATATGTCAATAACCATGGGTACATTGATGTGACGTGGTTCGAGATGTGTTTTCATGACGTTGCAATTCCCATAAAAAATAATAATATTAAAGCGGTGAATAATCTTTAAAATTTCACTATAGGATAACATGTATCAAAATCAGATATTAGGCCATTTATAATAGTTTAAGTGACCGTGCTAGAACCACGGGATCCAGGGGTGCCTAACACCTTTCCTCGGATCAACAGAATTCCTTACTTAGAATTTCTGGTTCACAGACTTCACTTGAAAAGTCGAAAATTTCCTCGATTCGGGATTCAAGAAAAACCGGTGACTTGGGACACCAAAAGATAATCCTATCCCAAGTGGCGACTCTAAAATAAATAAATAATTCCATTTCGAATAATGTCAATTTAATTGGAAAAACTACCATATACATTTATCCTCCCGGGGGTATGTGCGTAAAAAGGAGGTGTGACAGCTCTGACGACTCTGCTGGGGATAAGAACCCAGAACGTTTTGTTCAGGGTTCAGAATTTGAGCTTAGATAAATTGTTGTATTTGGCTATATCTGATTTTCCTACATGTTTCATGCTTAATGTGCTAAAAGTTTACCGCTTTGATATTATCTGAATTGTATATAAACTGTGTCGGAACCCTTCTCTTCTCACCTCCGGGGATGTGCTTACTGGTTGAGACTCCCTATTCTGTTAGTGTCATACCTTAAAATAAGAAAGAGGCAAGACAAGTTACTTAGCCGGATGGCCTTTTGGTTCCTGGAAAGTTGCCCCTCCCCGACTCGAGTTGTCCGCTCGGGTACACAGTCTAGAACATGTACCCATGTTTTGAACCTAGAAAAACGTAACTTCATGCCGGATCCCTAGTAGGAACGCTTATTTGCATCATGTTGCATTTGACTTAGGGGACTCAACACAGGGGTTGGGTCCGTCTAGGGCTAGCAACCTGAAATGAAAAAGACCATCATGATGCATCCTACTTGTTTTTCGTGCATTTATTTGTCTCGGACTTCATGCTGACCGGTTTTGGAGTATTTGGAAAATTAAAAAGAAAAATGGGAGAGAAATAGCAGTGCAGAGAGTTGATTATCTTTTTTAGAAAATAAACAAAATAGTGTCGAAACTCTGCCGAATTTTTGAAAAATGAAAAAAAAAAGGAAAAGAAAATTCATTTTTTTTTAAAAAAAAAGAGTGGTTTGTTTATTGGTCAAGAAAATTTTAAAAAAAATAAAAGTTTTATTTTTATTTTTTAAATAGTTTGTTGAAAAAAAAGAGTATTGTTTGCCGAAATAGTGTGTTTGTCAATAAAAAAGATTCTTGTTTTCGAAAATAGTCTATTTTTGCCCGAACTACACTGGTTTGATTCTCACAGGGTATGGGATACGTAGGCAACCCTCATCGGGTCCAATTTTTCCTTTGCAAGAATAGCCAAAATGTCAAAATTTTAATTTGCGTCATGAATAAGTCGGGTGGTGCCGTTTTTGCACGAATAGCCGAATGTTCCCACATGGGATGCCCGAAGGCTAACTTTGCATAAACAGCCGCCTTTGGACATGTTTTGATTTTTTACCCTCACAGTCTTAGAATCTTCGTCCCCGAGGCACTGAAAGGTTGTGTTTGCAATACCGGGTCTTTTTATTTTAATTCGGAAAACAAGAAAAGAGTTGTAAATAAGTCGAGTAAGGCCATTTTGACACAAATAGCCGAATGTTCCCGAAAGGGACGCCTGAAGGCTGACTTTGCAAAAACAACCAATTTTGGACAATTTTTTATTTTCGACCGGTTGACTCACATAGCTTAAAATCATTCAGAGTGCTAAAAGGCCGTCTTTGAAAATCGAGTCTTTCATTTTTAAATTTGAAAAAAAAAAAAGATAAATAGTTCGCTTTGTTCCGAGTCGAATAAATTTTTTTTTCTTTTGCTTAATCACCTTAAAAAATGTGCAGGATGAGCACGATGCAAAATGTACCTTTTTAAATAATGACCAAAATCCCTTTTGAGTTGCGATTATGGTGGAATGACTTAGGCAAGGAAGGGCAAGATGAAGTGAAGAAGTATCTGAAATATCTTACGGGTTTATTAGACATCCAGCCTCGGGGAGATATTATCAGAGCACTGGTCACCTGTTGGGATTCGGCACATAATGTATTTCATTTCTAAGACCTTGAGCTCATCCCAACGTTGGAGGAAATAGCCGATTACATCGAAAATGATGAAGCCCCGTTAAGGTTCAAATACTTTGTTGCTCCCAGGGCCGTCACTGCGCACCGTTTCTTAGATTCATTGAAGATACCCCGGATAGTTCACATTCCAGATCTTGCAAAAGGGTTTCTGCAGTCTGCGCTTCATATACGATAGATAAGGCCACGTAGGTGGGTTCAATAAGCCAGACATCAAGCTATGCAGTAGAAATAACAGTCAGAAGTGGGATGAACATAGGCGGGTGGCTTTTTTTATAGCTTTTTGGGCCTTTTATTGTTCCCAATGAAAGATGGGAATATTGATAGGAAAATAGCTGGGGTCGTCAGTACCTTGCTCACCCAAGATAAAAGCGCTCTTGCGCCTATGATTGTGGCTGACATCTTCCGGGCTCTCACTATTTTCAAAGTCGGGGGTAACTTTTTCGAGGGATGTAACTTGTTGTTACAAATGTGGATGACCGAGCATTTATGCCACCGCTCCCAGCTCTTGAGTTATGGTTCACATGAGAAAACTTGTACAGGAGAGTTTTACACAAGAATCAAAGGGGCTAGTCTACCTGAGGGAGTCACATCATGGACGTCATTATTCCGGACTCTCACTGCCAGCCAAGTCCAGTGGACGCTCGGATTGCCTGTTGAGAAGATCATATATATGCCAGCAGCCAGGCCCCACTTTCCATTGATGGGACTTAAAAGCATCCAGCCCTATGAACCATATTGGGTTTTGAGGCAACTCGAAAGGTATCAAGTAGTGCCAAAAGATGAAGATCTGAGTACCCAAGTGGTTGAAATTAGTTCTGATTGTCAGTTCCCCGAAGAAGATGGTCGACAGATCTAGCGAGTGTCAACATTTGGCGGCAAACACTTGTGTATTGGATAGGGCTAAATGGGAAGTCTCCCTTGGTATCACGCTTGGTTCAGAGGTGACGTGTCATACAGGAGACCGGCTAAAAGGCCTCATCTCAAAGATTTTGCCGACTTATCCCAGGAATAATGGGATTGGTTAGCAAAGGAAAAATGTTACCGGGCTGAAATTGGGAAGCTGGAACAACAAGTTGAAAGTCTGAAATTCGAAAATAGTATGCAAGTTGTTGCGGATCAGGGTGAAAAGAACAGATTGGCCCGAGAAAACGAGGCGCTTAGGGACCAAATCCAGCATTTGAGAATAGCCGCTGATAAACAACCGAGGAGTCGATTAGATGAGCGATTGATAAAAGGGCTGGAAAATGAAGTCAGGGAATGTCGAGATGAGTTGGAAAAGTCTGAGAATGTCATGGCAGAGCTCAACGCACAGTGGGCCACAAGAGCAGATGAGCATCGCCAGTACTTGAATCAATTGAAATGGGACCACGAGAAAATTGTTGCCAATCTGAAGAGAAAGGTGGCTGCCCTTGAGGGTAAAGCGGTTAAGCAGGCTAGAGATTTTGAAATTGAAAGTGGACATTGTTACAACCTGTTGGCCCAAATGGAGGTAGAAATGTAGCAGCTACAGAATCACCACCTGCAAGACTCTCGGGCGTTAAAAACATGCAGTAATCAAATAAAACATTTACTTATAGAAAAGAAGCAAACAAGAGACAGGATTAGAGCCATTGCTCGCACCATTTTCAGGAGATGTCGGGCTTGTGAAGACATGACCCATACTAATTTTATCTCAGCAGTAATGATCTATGTGAAGCGGACCATGATTGAATTAGAGCAACTTGAAAGGGATTTGGAACCTAGGCCCGCGGCAAGGCCGAATGATGCCCCGCGGGCACCCATATTTGAAGCTTTAGAGTGTGCATAGTTCGTGTCTGTATTTTTCTGTTTTGGGGTATGTTGTCTGTTTGTCCATTGTCTTTGCACGTCAAAGTATGTCTGTAGTGTTGGAGTTTGCATTTGGTCTTAGATTGCGCCTGTTATTTTCTTTCTGCAAAAGTGTTCTAGTTTGTAATAGTTTGTTTTAGTAATGAAATATTGAAAATTCCAAAAAAAAACATTTCTTTATTTTTCTTGCATTTGTTTGTCACGAACTACGCTGGTCTGATTTATGCGAGGCCGTGATACGTAGGCAACCTTCATCAGATTCGACCATAACCTTAAATAAGAGAAAAAGTTTGTTAAAGTAAAATAAAAGAATGCAAGGGAAAGATTAAAAAAAAAGAAAAAAAGAAAAGAAAAAGGGGAGCATAAAGAGAAGCTGGAATGATGCATGCAACCAATGCAAAACATGTAGAAACCCACTTAAATGTATAGGTGCATCACACCCCAACGTGAGATTACCTATCTGTTATTTATTTCAAACTAACCGTTTGCTTGCTGCTACATCCAGGTTTTATAGAAAGGTGGTTGGTTTTGTGGTAGTCTGGCCTCAAATTCATACTTTACGAGGTCGAAAGGAAATGTTCAGCCATCCGTCACAAAGTCGAAAGGAAGTGTTCACACTTACTTCACAATGTCGAAAGGGAGTGTAGAAATGTCTTCAAAAATTCCTCTACCAACAATTCCTATTTCAGAGGAGAGTTCAATCTCGGCCGTCCCAACTCTGAATCAGCTACTGTTGAGGAAAATAGAATCCTGCGTCTCCGCATGTTAGAGATGTTGGACGACTTGAGCAATGGAAAAGAGCCGCCAAGTGTGATCCCTGGATACCCCGAGCTATTTTTTAGGGCAAGTAGGACTTCCAACGTCCCCGTAAGTTATCCAACTACCCCATTCGGGTATCCTACCATTTCAGCTCCCTTCGCTGGATCACCCTCTGAGTCTTATCCCCGGGTGTCAACGACAGACATGGCTACGAATATATTTACTACACCGCCTTGTCCAACTGCGGCACAAACCGCTATACACAAGCCTAATTTTGACTCATCTTCATTCACATTCCAAGCACCATCTTTCTCATTGGAACCTACCCGGTTTACCACCAACGCTTACCCTCACCAGCCTCAATACGAGCTTACACATGGGCAAGACCAAAATCCTAGAGCACCCGAGTAGGATAAGATGGCTAAGAGAATGAGAAGCCTCGAACAAAACTTAAATAACATGCAAGGGTTGAGCGGGCAGAAGAGTGTCTCCTATGCAGATTTGTGTATGTTCCCACATGTCCATTTGCCGTCAGGGTTCAAAACACCAAAATTTGAAAAGTATGATAGGCACTGCGACCCCATTGCTCATTTGAAGAAGTACTGCAATCAGTTACGGGGAGCCGGTGGCACAAAAGAATTGTTGATGGCATATTTCAGGGAAAGCCTAATCGGCATTGCTTCTGAGTGGTTTATGGACCAAGACATCTCACGTTGGCATATCTGGGATGATCTTGCTCAAGACTTTATTCGACGGTTCCAATACAACATAGACATTGCGCCGGATAGGAATTCTCTGACAAATCAAAAGAAGAAATCCTCAGAAAATTTCAGAGAATACGCAATTAAGTGGCGCGAACAAGCTTCAAGAGTGAAACCTCCAATGGATGAGATAGAGATGGTCACTGTCTTCCTGCAAGCCCAAGAGCCCGATTACTTCCAGAATATGATGTCAACCATGGGAAAGCCTTTTGCAGAAGCAATTAAAATCGGGGAAATGGTAGAAAATGGTCTGAAAACGGGTAGAATCATGAGCCAGGAAGCCATAAGAGCAACGTCCCAAGCCATCCAAGGTGTGTCCGGAGGAATAACAAGGGGCAAGAAAAAGGAAGAGACATCCATGGCAGCGTTAGAAGCAAAAGAATATCATAACCCCAGGCCCCGTTTTCGAGAAAGAACCCCACAACACTACTACCCCCACCAAGATATGGCCTATGCTCCTCAGCCTTACATGGTCATGAATGCTCAACCTTATGGCCGACCATCGCAACAAGCCAACCCTAACCAAGCTCCACCTCCCAAAAACCAACCTCCTTACCGGAACCGTTATAATCCCCAACCACCCCAGAATAACTTCTGTCCTCAGGAATCACCTAGAAGACAAATTTTCACACCCATTGGTGAACCATATTCTACCCTATTCCCAAAGCTTGTCCAAATGGGTTTCCTGCAGCCAGTCCCTTAAACAAGACAAAATCCAGCATCGCCTGCTTACAGAGTCGGTGTCAGGTGTGCTTATCATTCGGGAGCGGAAGGTCATAATACCAATGATGGTTGGACCCTAAAAAGGGTAGTGGAGAACTTGATAGAGCAAGGGATAATAGTGTTAAGGGACGAGAAGGTCCTAAATTTGACTAACAATCCATTGCCCGCTCACAATAATGGGCCGGTGATTGGGATGATCTGTAAGGACAAAGAGTTCGATCCCGCCTTGAAAGCTATGATTGCCATTATTGATGTCAAAAGAAAGCCTACAGCAACCCCGAAGCAAGAGAAAGGGGAAAACAGACTAAACCTGTCAAGGCTAAACTTAAAAAGAAGGTTGAAACGAAGACAGAAACGAGGGTGCCTTCAAAAAATGGGGTTCTCTATATTCCACGAGGTCACTCAGAGAAGCCGCAGAGATTCGAAATGAAAAAGGTAATACCGATGTATGTGCCAAAAGGAGGCTATGTGGTCCGGGGGACGATTAAACCGCCTCGGCTGAATGAGCCAGTGGTTATCGGACACGTGCCACAGAAGCCAATAACGGACTCGTATGCGGTGCCATGGAATTATCAACGGACGTTGGTTACATGCAAAGGAAAAGAAATCACAGGAGAACTTCCGGGAAATACTTCTGCTGGAAAATATTCAGACATACAAGAAGTGAACAATGCCACACGGAAGAGCTTCCCACCCAAGAAGCCTGTGAGCGCAGAAGAAGTAGAGGCTTTCTTCCAAAAAATGAAGATGCCTGATTTTGAAGTGGTGGATCAGTTGCGCAAGTACCCTGAACAAGTGTCTATGCTATCTTTGCTAATGAGGCCTGCCGAGCATCAGAAGATCCTACTGAAAACCTTGAATGAAGCGTATGTGCTGGCTGAGACTTCATTCGAACAACTCGAAAGAATGACAGGAAGGTTCTTTGCGGTTAGTCAAATTTCTTTTAGTAAGAACGATTTGCCTCCGGAGGGAGCGGCTCACAACAAGGCCTTACATCTGATAGTCAAGTATGAAGACTACTACGTCAAACGAGTAATGTTGGATGGGGGATCGGGTGTTGACATTTTCCCGCTCTCCACGCTACAGAGAATGGAAATTGGGACCTGAAGGATTCGCCCCAATAATGTCTGTGTAAGAGCCTTTTATGGCATCAAGAGGGATACCCTCGGAGAAACAGACCTGATATTGACTATCGGACTAGTGGATTTTGAAGTAACTTTCCAGGTCCTGGATATGGACACATCTTACAACTTTCTCCTCGGAAGACCTTGGATTCATGCTGCAGGGGCTATACCTTCCACTCTTCACCAAATGGTGAAGTTCGAATATGAAGATCGGGAAATTGTGGTCCACGGAGAAGACGAACAGTCTATTTATCGGGACCCATCCATCCCATGTCTCGAAGCAAGGGAGGGAAGTGAGCACATAGTTTATCAGGCTTTCGAAGTTGTAATGGCAGAGTAATATGAAGAAGAGGGCCCTTGCCCCCAACCTTTCTTGTCCAACGCCTCAATCATGGTTGCTAAAGAAATGATCCGACGGGGATTCAAACCGGGAAAAGGACTTGGAAAATCATTGCAAGCAATAACCGAACCTATCACCTTGCCTCCTACTAAGAAACTCTTTGGGATAGGTTTCCACCCTACTCCAAAAGATGAAGATTGGGCAAAGAAGAGAAAAAATGAGGGATGGAAGTTGCCTCAACCATTGCCACGTTTGTACGAAACTTTTGTCAGACCAAAGTATGCTAAAGAAGAAGATGATGAGGCCTTTACAACCGAAGAGATTGAGGAAATATGTGGGGCGATGAGAGAAATGCGTTACGAAACCCACATGGTTCAGCTGGGAGAAGGCACAAGCATCGCTAAGGTTCTATACATGGGGCCAAATGCTAAGCTTCAAAATTGGGAGGCTACACCGTTCCCGATCAGGCGGGAGTCCGGGTAGACTTGTCCTGCCACCTTTCCTGCATCACGAGTTATCCCAGGGTGTAACTCGAATGTTTTCTTTAGTTTCCTATTTTTAATTTTCTGAAATGTAAACCCTGTTATCTTCCCAATTCCAAGGAATAAAGTCAGTATTTCATCATTTTATTTTTCTTTATTCTTTCTGATTTTTGGTATTTTTCTTTTATCTTTTCTTTTCAGTTCTAACAATGCGAATTTAAATGACATGACATGCTTGCGGACTTCACGCCCAGATCCAAACACGCTGTCTAATTGTGAAATAATGAACCAAGAATCGAAATATGATGAAGAATAGACTTTTAGGGAAATAAATTGAGAACCGGAACACTTTGAGAATAAACCTAAGCTGAATTTGAATGACACAGAACTGGTTAATTTGGGAACTTCTGAAGAAATCCGAGAGACCAAAATAAGCATTCAGACAGATGAGAAAACACGGGATGCAATAATTCAACTTTTGTTTGAGTTTAAAGATGTGTTTTCTTGGTCATACAATGACATGCCAGGATTAGGTGTTGTTCTAGTAGTACATAAATTGCCAATATACCCTGATTGTCCCCCAGTTCAACAGAAACAGAGGAAGTTCAAGACTGATATCAGTGATAAGATCAAAGAAGAAATCTCAAAGTAGTTGAAAACAGGGGTAATCCGGGTGGTCCAGTATACTACGTGGCTGGCTAGTGTAGTTCCTGTGCCGAAGAAAGATGGGAAAACTCGGGTGTGTGTGGATTACCGAGATTTGAATAGGGCAAGTCCCAAAGACAATTTCCCCCTACCCAACATCCACATGAGATACAGTCTTTCGTGGATTGTTACGCAGGATATCACCAGGTGTTGATGGACGAGGAAGATGCCAAGAAAACTGCTTTCATTACAGCTTGGGGTACTTACTGTTATCGGGTTATGCTGTTCGGTTTGAAGAACGCCGGGGCAACATACATGAGAGCCATGAATGCTATTTTTCATGATATAATGCATCAAGAGATAGAGGTGTATGTAGACGACGTGATCATCAAGTCCAGAACTCAGGACGATCATGTTATAGACTTGAGGAAATTTTTCGAGAGGCTGCGAAAGTATGATTTGAAGTTGAATCCAGCTAAATGTGCCTTCGGAGTCCCATCGGGAAAGCTCCTGGGTTTCATAGTAAGCAGAAGAGGTATTGAGTTATATCCGACAAAGATAAAGGTTATCCGATATCTACCTCCTCCAAGAACAAAGAAAGACGTGATGAGTCTATTGGGTAGGTTAAACTATATCAGCCGATTCATTGCTCAACTAACTAGCACATGTGAGCCCATATTCAAGCTATTGAGGAAAGATGCAACAATCCGATAGACAGCTGAGTGCTAGGAGGCCTTCGACAAGATCAAAGAATATCTTTCAAATCCTCCAGTTTTGGTCCCGCCAGAGCCTGAGAGACCCCTGTTCTTGTATCTGACGGTCTTAGAAAATTCTTTCGGTTGTGTCCTCGAGCAGCATGACATAACTGGAAAGAAAGAGCAGGCGATCTATTACTTGAGCAAGAAGTTCGCCGATTATGAAGTCAAATACACTTTGTTGGAAATAACGTGTTGTGCTTTGACATGGATCACTCAAAAGTTGAGATATTCTCTTCAAGCTCATACTACTTACCTCATAACCAGGTTGGATCCTTTGAAGTACATATTGCAAATCTTGCAACATAGACATAACAACTAATTATTACAACATCAACTCATAGGTAGTTAGGTACACTAGAAGAACACCCACCTCAAGCTTGATTAATGTTGCCACCCAAAGGACATTTTCTACGATCATGTCCTGTTTGCGATCATATATCACATTTGCGCGCATAAACTGTATCACTAACATTCATTTGGTTTCGTATACGCGTTCTCTTCTACACCTATCTTTTACGCAAATAGGACTTGTTACACACTATTTTAAATGATTCCGGAGGCCAATAATGCTCAGCACCCACTGGCTGTAACTGGCCACTATATGTGTTTAGGTACTTGGAAATACTATATTGTTGATCAACATAGTTGGTTGCACCTAAACCAACTTGTTGAAAGCACTTGATGGCATGTGAGCAAGGCATGTGGTAGATAGACCATTTTCCACAAGAGCATAACCTTGCAGATTCATTTACAGTATGAACATTATTACCCTGATTTTGATGGATAGCGGTGCGATCTTCAAAAACATTTCTTTCGTTATCATACTGCAAAAATGAATGCCAATGTGCTCGCCGTCTGTATTTCTCAAATATCTGCATCGGTAATGGCATAAATTCAACACCCCTTTCCATCAATGATATTGCAGCTGCAGACCTTTCAACAAACCTCTCCACCATCTTCTTGAACGATATCCACACCACGGCTGTGACAGGCAATCCTCTTGCTGACTTCAATTACCCATTGAAAGAATCTAACATATTTGTAGTAAGAGTTCCCCATCATCTGCCAACATCCGCATGCAGAGTCCACTTTTCAGGGTCATGTCGCATTAACCAATGATAGGTTGCTTCGTCTTCTTGCCCGGTATATTCCATATGCCTCCGGGATTTATGTTGCTGGTGGTTTGTTGTTGTCATCCACATCAAATCATGCAGATCCTTATTGGGATATGCCTTGTGTAAATTGTCTTTAAGGTGCCTACCATAGTAATGATGATAGGCATAAGGTTTTTGCCATGCAAGCAAGTTCTCCACAGAACTTAAGATATCACTGTGCCGATCAGATATTAGACAAATACCGGAACACTGTTTGACAACGTGCTCTTTCTTATGGTTCAAAAATAGTGTCCACGTCTCTTAGATTTCATTGGCACAAATAGCAAAAGCTAGAGGAAATATTTGTCCATTAGCATCTACTGCCATGGCTATCAACAGCTTCATATCGTACTTTCCGTAGACATGAGTGTCGTCTATGGCTATTATGGGGCGACAATGAGAAAAATCATCAATTCTTGGTTTAAACACCCAGAACACGTAATTGAATATATATTTTGGTTTATCTGCACTCCGCTCAAGCTTCCACTCAACAACTGTCCCCGTGTTAAAATGCTGCAGTGCAGCCATATACCTAGGCAGATCTGCAAATGACTTATCCCAGTTACCATAGACTATTTCAAATGTTTGTTTGTGCCCGAGAAATGCCTTTCTTTTAGTAATGATATGGCCATATTCCTGGTGGACTGCTGTAATACACTCTTTGATTTTATACCTTGTTGACTGTTCGATGTGTGGAATAAGAACAAGAGAAATTAAGTCAATATCCAAGTTGATGTGATTCCCATTGAATATGTCCATTTCGCATGTGTGGGTGAGAATGTATTTACACACTTTCCACATACCTGTCTTCTTCTTGGTCGCATGCAACATCCAATTACATGGCCAAAATCACCTGAGGCAAACAACCTTGTATACCGACGGACTTGATTTCCATACCTGCATCTCATGACACTCTTTTACATTGTACATTTTACAAGCCCTGCTTCGGGGTGCTTTATCAAGAAAAAGCACCCCCTTTGCAAGCACCGTTGGAGACTCATCCTACATTGCTATCCGAATTTCATCAAAATCCCTTGTGAGAGCTTCCACATCCGTCACGGTTGGCAAGTTATCAATGTAAGGAATCTCTCTTGAATGAAATGACACTTCAGACTCGTACACTCTTCGTCTAGGGGGTCTCACTTCAAATCAGGTCCTTCTTCCTCATCCTCCGCATCACCATCCTCACGAGGAAAGAGTGTCTCGTCTCCGGATTCATCCTCATTGTTATCGTAATCACTGTTTTTTCCTCACTCTATGCATCTGCCAGATCCCGATGTAATATGTCATTTTCGGGCAATTGAGTGAGTTCAACTTGCTCATTTTCACTTCACAACCAATAAAAATATAAGCTACTGAATTAATAAATGCTTTCCATATGGCTATATCACTTCACTTACAAGCCATAATGTGGTGAAATTCCATAATGGACATTTTCAATTAGGTGATGACAACCGGATGGGCCACTTGTAAAATTCATATCCAATCGGTACCCCATATTGAATATATGAGCGTTAATACAAATTCAATACAACAAAAATATACATAATTAACACAACTAAAAATTGACGTTTACCACTCGTCTTGTGAGTTATGGAAAGCAGGGTATAAATTATTTTCTCGCTGCTCATTCATTGGCGGTGATAAGTTTAAATAAAAGATAACTCTTTCTTCCAGAACCTGTCTGGCAAAAACTTTTCCAGAATCACCCGATGTCTGGGGGTTATCTCTACTACGCACAACCTCATTTTTTGGAACGTCACGTACATCTCCAACATTGTGATTACAAGAAATTTCCGACATTCGTTCGGAGTCCTCAGAAAATCACTCAAAGTTTCATCATCGTCGATGTTAAACTCTGAGTAAAAAGCAACCCCTTGTGGAGTGACGGAATACGAATATCTTCCGGTTACTTTAAGTATCACTGAACGTTTTCCTCACACTTATTTTTTGCATAACAACGATATCAATGTATCGTACTCCATTGTAAGCATGGCAATTTAACATGACACTTAGCAGGTAAACTGTAGCCTACGAAGTTATTCTCCATCACAACCTCACCCCCACCCCCCAATATAATAGAACTCTTATCCTACGCTCTTCAGACATAATGAAAAACTGCTGGAGAATTTAACAACAATAGACGTTTCAACAAGAGTTAAAAAACTTAAATGAATTT